>VZRF01001172.1:143846-264362 GCA_013396875.1 Vireo altiloquus | reverse complement strand
GTGGCCGGTGCAGTGCCGGGGCCGGGGTTGTGGCTGGAGCGGCCGCGGGGCTTTGTCGGTGGAGGCGAGCGCCCGGGAAGCTCCGCTGCAGCCCGGCCTTCTCCGCTCCCCCGTGTCCCCGCATTGTCCCGAGGGGCCGCGGGGGTCGTTGTCCGGCTCGGGGCAGCCTCCGGGCCGCGGCTGCCTGCCCTGGACCGCCGGCCCCTCCAGGCCTCGGGGGAGGCGGTGATTGACCTGCATTTTCTGCTTTCTCATGGTGCCCGTGCGGCGCCTTCCTCCGTAACCCTCGCTCCCGGCGCCGGCGGCTGCAGCGCAGATCCTCACGCATTTCCTCGCCCGTCACCGCGGCCACCGCCGCCGCAGGGGGGGTTCCCCGCCGCCCTTCCCGCGCCCCGGCCCCGCTCCGACTCCCGACGGCACCGGCAAGGTCACTGTCGCCCGGCGGGTCGTCCTTGGGTGCCGGTGACCGGAGTTCACCGCCGGGCCGGGTGGGAAAGCGGCGCCGGCAGTGACTCGCCGTCCCGGGGGGGTGGGGAGCGAGGCGAGGCCGCGGGTGGCCCTGTGGAAGCGGAGAAATGGGTGAGGCAGTGAGGGGGGGTTCGCAGCCCCTTCCCGGCCGTGTCTTCGTGTTCCTCTGACACCAGCTGAGATCCTGAGTGTGCTGTTGAGGGGGGGAAGACGATGTTCTGCGGGGCTGGGGAGGTCACGGGGTGCTGCAGGGCTGCTGTGGCTGCTGCGGGCTCGGGCCATGATGTAATGAGAGCGTTCGGGGTACGGCGGGGGCGAATCCCTCTCCTTGGGTGAGGGAAGAACTTGATGTTGGTGTCTAATGGTGTGTGCTGGTACATTATGGATTTCAGGCAGTTGCCCCCACCCTGACTGGGTGCTGCTGCCAGAATCTAAATCCAAAAAGGAATTTTTTTAATAATCAGAGATTCCTCTTTTCACTTGTATAGGAAATACTAGGATTTCTTTTTTTCTGCTTCTTGTGGTTGACCCAGGAAGTCATCTTGTTGCCAGCCTTCTGGGGTTTTTTTTTGCTGTAGATGTGCAGGGAGGAGGGTGTTGCTGTGCTCTGGATCCTGTGGGTAAGCGTTGAAGGCAGTGACAGCAGCTGCTGTTGGCTCTGGAGCTCTGGTTGCTATGAGAGAAGCTTCACTAGACTTGGCTGCTATCTCCAGGGAAGGACAGCAGAGCAGCCTCCATTAGTGTGGTCGTGGAGGGATGGCTGGCTCACGTTCAGCAAAGGGCTTTACTTTTTGGGCTGTTTCCCCAGGCTTAAAGGAGGAGTAGGGGTATGGTTTGATCCTGTGGGACAAAAACGTCCAAGGTGGGTTTCATCACTGTTCTTGAGTTAATGGAATTGCATTAAAGTGTGGGTTGGAAACCTCGAGTTACCCTTTCCACATATTTTGGTCTGTGTGAAAAGTAGGGCAGCGAGAGTTGATATGATCTTCCTGTGAAGGCTGCAGTTGTGTCTCTTTTGAACTCCAGTCTCCTTCCCAGCCAGTAACAGAGCCAGATGCTTTTCTTATTGTTTGTATGTCTCCTTCCTCCCCTTCCAGTGCCTGGGCCCCACTTGCCTTATTGACTGGAATTTCTGCTGTGTGCAGTGGGTGTGTGCAGCAGACACCAGCCTGCTAGTGCTGAGGAGGGATTTTCCATTCACAGACCAGGGAACTGTCAAAATAAAGGCCCGACTCAACTTTGGGACTCGAAACAGAAAGTGGGGAGAGGAGTTTCCCTCTGCCGCAGAGTACAATTTATTCTCTGAGCTTCTTACGTGCTTGTATGTCAAGATGTATAGGAAATGTTGCTCAGCTGTGGAATAGGGAGGTGAAACTCCTGTGAATAATGGGAAAGATTCCTCCCCTTTGGTTGACTTAAATGCTTGAAGGAACAGTTTGCAGGAGGCCATTTTTGACGTGACTCTGTATTGTGGAATCTGCCAGCTCCCATCCACACTCTGTCTGCCTGACTGCAATAGCTTCCTATTTTTTTTTTAAAGGAAGAGTGAGTGCCTTTCTTATCTGCTTAACTAACCATTTGGCACTGGCCGCACTCGGTATGATATTGTGCTGTCGAGTTGGAGCTATCAGCATATTCCAGTGCATTTGTTAGAGATGAAACTGTTAGTTATGGTATGCGGCATGGGAATACATTAGCATTAGAAAATACTGCCATCTTTGTAAACTAGCACCTATCATGGGGAGCCCCTTGCCCTGGCCTGAGTTACCCAACTCAGAATTACTATGAGCTCGAAGCAAAAAATTCCAGGACCAGAATAATGTGAGAGAGATTAAAATATGCCCTTAAATCCGCTTGACTGGCAGCAATCATGTGGTAGATGCCAAACTCTGAGTAGCTTTTATATTTGAGGATCTGTTGCACCCAAATTGCCTCACAAGGTGGGGTGAGCAACTTTTAACCCCCCTAAAACACATCAGTCTCTGGGGCTGGAGGTGTCATCTGCTGCCTAACCTGGAGTGACATGGCATCTGTACTGAACTCTGTATTTTGTGAGTATGAAACCTGCTCCTTGGTTTAATGAAATACAGAAAGTGATCTTCATGGCCTCTTAGTCTTTGTTTACAGTCTCTCTGTAGGTTATAATGAAGAATTGGTCCATTGCCTCACATTCTGTTGGATAACTGGCACCACTTTGACAAGGCCCTGGCTCATCGTTTTACTGTCATATCCCAAGTGACCTGAAAGTAATGTTCCTTAGGTAATGTTGTCTGAGATTTCCCCACTGCAAGGTGGGGTGATGAAATCCCATGTGCATTTAAATCACTTTTTAGAAAGATCCTCAGTTACAGCAAGATTTTATTTTAAAACTAATGGGTCAAAGTTGAAAAAACACGCAGGATGGCATTGAACTGGAATCTCAGAACATGCAAAAGTTACACTGTTTTTTTCTGGGGGTAGAAAACCCAACCAGCAATCAGTGATTTAAATTTTCCAAATGTTCCTTGAAGTAAAAGAAAACCATTTTTAATTCAAACTTCCAGGTGCAAAGTGTGCAAGGGAGAACTAAATGTGTGATGTCCTAGCCATGTAATTTATTTGTCTGTCCAGTCTATGCTTTCTCCCAATTTGGATGATCAGACTTTTACAAACTTGTGTTGAATGATGTGATGAGATAAAAATGCTTCTATCTATTCTGGCAGTACTAAAACAAACATAATGACTGTTCAGAGGTTTGAAAATTCAAAAATCATTGTTCTCATGACATTATTGCTGTATTACAAAAGCACATTTGTGTTTTTACTCTGGTGCTGCTTGTGTGTGTAACTCTGAAATTTTGCCAATGAAATGCTGTGTTGTGTGCAGTGTATGAGAAAGATTGCAACAGGCAAAGTGTTCTTTATGTGTACAAGATGTAGTAGCAGTGCTTGAGTTGAAAGTGTTAAACATGTGCTTAAATATATACCATGCGAGCTAAGTCTCAGTTGGCCCTATGAAACTTAAGCTGCTATTTGATTTTAAAATAAAGATTTTGTTGTGTTTTACTTGTCTATTTAGTTTTTTTCCCCTCTTCCAAATTAAAAGAAAAATAGCTATGGCTATTACAGCTGTTACAGATTCTACAGCCAGTCTTTGGCTCCCATGACCGACTTGTGGCAAGAGTTAGTGCACAGTAAGTTTGCACATGCATTGTTTGGGATGGGTTTGTATAAATCTGGCTTAACCTAAACCTTTTTCTTGTTTTGATCATGGAAAAAGCACCAGACCATAATGCAGCAAGAGTTCAGCATTTTGAAACTGTGTGAGCTGAGATTTTTTTTCCATTTTTTCATTTTAATTCCTTATTGAAGTTGCTGAGGGGTTCTTGGTAGGGTTTGTTTTTTTTTTTTCCACAGGATTTGCTATTTTGGTGGCAATTTTCCAGTATTCCTGTAGCAAATCAGCCGAGCTGCGGCCCCCTGTCCCTGCTGAGCAGGGAGAATGTGCAGTGCTCCAGGCCTCCCCGCTGAGCTCACGCAGGGGTGGGACTTGCTAAGCTGCTGAAATCGCAGCTAATGCCCACTGAGCATGCTGCGAAACAGTTTTTCAACTGCTGCTAGTTTAAATTTTTTTCTTCTATAATTAGCAAAGATGCTCTTTGTCTTGAAGGATGATCTACAGGACAAATCAGGAGGTTGTGGTTCATCGTCCCCCTTCCCCCCACCCGAGCCAGTGGTGAAGTAGTATTTTCCTGTAACAAAAATAGCTGAAGGGATTTTTCCCTCACTTCAGCCGATGAGTCTGGACTTGAAAAGCTGTAGCCCAAAAAAAAGAAATCTTCGGTGAATAATAGCCTTAATTCTAGTTTTTGTTGCCACAAGTCCTATGGGAGCATCAGTATGGTTGTTTAAATTGTAAATCTGCATCATTCTGATCCTTAAATCTAATTTAAATGCTGAAACAAGTAGAACAAACAAACTATATTTTAAATAATATATTTGAGAAAGAAAATCTTTCTTGGTGAGTTTTATTTTCCTCCTGCCAAACACACACAAACCCCAATTATTTTAATGAGCAATATGGGAAATATTCAGCAAAGTGTACTGATGTGTTCAGACTCAAAGGTGGAAAAATGTGGGAGGATTTGTCAGCAGTTTGAGTGGCAAGCTTTTAGTGAGCGGGAGAAGTAATTTCTTTTGTGGTCAGGAATCTAATAGTCCCACATTCACCAAACACGAAGAGAAAAGGGGAAATGAAGAGAGAGGAACGTAGAAGAGTGGCATTGAGAAATGGTCAGGAATTTGGCTTTTAGAGTGAAGTTCAGAAATGATCTGTTGTTTATGCTAAAGTGTAATCCTTATAAACTTGATAACATAGACAGGTCTTGCATTCCTCCCTGAGGGTCACAGAAGGGCTAAGTTTAGCAAAGGGGAAGTATCCCAAATATTCAGACCTCTCTAGTTTTCAAGGCAGCAAACTTTTCTGTTTTCATCCTGTTCTAAACAAACCTAGTTTTTTGGTTTGTTGTTTTTTTTTTTTTTCACTTACAAGCAGCCTTTTGAGGCAGAATGTGAGTTAGCTTTAAAACCAAAATGCCCTAAAATATTTCAAAGTAATTTCATAGTAGAAAGGTCACAGTGCTTTTGATGTCTTCATATTTAGAGCATGATTACAATTGCAATCATACACATTGACAAGAAGATACTGTCTGGATTTGGTAGCTGCTCATTTAGTGACTCAGGCCTATTCCTGTTGTCCTCATAGAACTCATACTAGAGTTTTCTTCTGCAGCCTTGTTGATTTACAGGACAAAATGTTTTCAGTGACCGTGCCAGCAACCCAGAAAACAGTTTGAAGTTCTGAGAAGAATCCTCTTGAGTTTAAAGCAAGCAGTTTGAAATGCAAGTTGTTGATAGGGAAAGCGTGTGAGAGATCCTGCCACCAATTTTTTTAACAGAACATGCCTGCTGCTACTGATTCAGTAAAGGAAAAAAAGTCAGGATGCAGCTTGAAGTTTAGTTCGTTGGCATCAGATAATGTGGTCTCTTGGTTTTGCATGACTTTGAATCATGAAAATAAGTGGCAGAGAATTTCTGAGGATTATGTTGATGGTCATATTTGGGTAAGGAAGCCTACATATGACAGTGTTGATCAGACTATAGGACAGAAAGTAGCTTCTTGCTTCTGGGAGCAGAATATGGGAGCTGCAGAGGTGATAGCTGGTGGAAGGATGGGACCAGGAGGACTGAAACTTCTCATCACAGCTCCAGGTAGTACAAAGAATGGGAACAGAGACATATTTTTCAGTGTGGTTGTGTTTCCCAGCACTGCCTCTGCCCAAATTACATCTTTCTGGGAATGCTTTAAGTCAGACTTTAGGACTGGAACTCTCGCAGTATGCTGGTGTGGAAACCGCTGCCAGGGAGCGGTTCTCAAATGTTTTTATGGGAGAGAGTGAGGAGGTGGGAATGTATCCTTGCTTGTAGGCAGGAAGGAATACACTGGGGACCGTTTAAGAACCAGTGATTTGGGAAGCTGAAGTGCCCTGGGGGTTCAACATGGAGCCCTTAAAATAGCATGTCTCAACCTGAGCTGCACTATCAATTTATAGGTACTTGGAAGAGTACACAAGCCTTTTGCATTTGTGTGGCCTTTAACTAAAGACACTAAAACATTATTTCCTGTGTTTCAGTGGCATTGAATTGGAATAACTTATAATCATGCTACAAGAATGCTTTCAGTATTGTGGCTGTAGATTAATTTTCACTACAGCAAAGATCTGGAAGCTTCCTGTATAAATACAGCTAAAGTGAACCTTTGAAGAAAGATGACTGGCTTGATCGAGTTAAGTAGGCTCTGCTTGACTGTAGAGGAGACTGGCTTGCTGGTTCAAAGTTCTCTTGCAGTTTTATGAACTTCAAGGATGTTGGGGTTCAAGATGGCCTGAAGTTAAGAGGGAGCAAGGATATTGTAGGGTGAAAGTCAGGTTCTGAGCTTGTCACAAACACGCTTTGTTGTGAGGTTCTTCTAATTTCCACCTCAGGGTTTGCTTGTATATGGAAATCTGTGTGTTAAACTGGAATGGGTGTTTGTTATGCACTGTATATTCATTGTACAGCTTTGTGCAGGTTTTTGGTGCCTAGCAGTGTTCCATGGCAGTTCAGGCTGACAGCCCTGTTCTTCCCAGCGTCACTTTTGCCTCCATTCTGGCCCATGCCTGCCCCAGTAGTGAACTGTTCGGGAAGACTACCATTCAGAAAACAAGTGCGTTTCATTTTTGAAAGGAAGAGTTTTCTGCTGGCTTCTGCCTGAACTGCTTGACTGTGGGGTCAGGTTAGCACCAGTGCAGGGAGGGATGGGGAGGCTGCATTGAAGCTGTGCCAGCTGAAGTCAGCTTGAAACTATTGCAGAACTGCACCCTGCAAGCAAGGTTACTCCGGGTGAAGTTACACGAGACAGCTGAGCATATCCCAACTGCTCTGCTGCTGAATGGGGGAAGTTTTGTTCCCCCTCGCTCTCTCACCCAACAGGGAGTTCTGCCTTTTCTGTTTGCCAGCCCTGGTTCGTGCTGGATTCCTTTTCTGAACTTCTTCAGCTTGCTAACCCGGCAGAAAGCCGTGTTGGGGTTATTTTATGTTTTGGGTTTGGCTGGATTATTTTTTTGCCAAGATAGTGAACTGAATTGGCTCACTGAGAGATTTGTCAGGCATCCAGAGCCCTCACAAAATAAATAGGGGAGAGCATATGGGTGGAAGTGTAGAGGATGTGGTGGGGACCGGAGAAGGGGAACAGGGTCTCCGCCTTTCGGTGCCACACCCAGCGCGGCGGCCAGCTCAGGCTGTCCCCTGTAACTTCACACTCCTCTGAAAGGAGAATGAGCCACCATCCACATGCTGACAAATCTGTACCATACTGTGAGTTTGTGCTTTTGATCACTGTGTGTGGAGTGCTTTCTTCAGACAAACCCTTAGTTCCCCGCAATTGGTGGTGTAGTCTTGCCTTCATTTGCTCTTGTTTGTTTGAGAAGCTGGTCACATGTGAGTTTTAATGTAGGCTTGATCTGTGATGGTGGAGAAGTGTTACAGCCCGAGCTTGGTTCTTAACTGTTTAAAAACAGCAAATTCTTGTAGGTATACCTTTGCATAAAGTCAATACAGCTGAAAGCTGAAGTGATGGCTCATTTTGGAAGATGGCAAAAAGTTAATAGTATGAAAATATTACTATTCTGTGTAAGTAAATGTACCACACAATGCTTCTTATCCTTTTTTTTTTAGACCTAGCAATTGGAAAAGTCTTTGTATTTACTTGCCAGTTCGTCAATGGGTAGTGAAATTCTGCAAGGTGTGCAGAAAATTACAAATTACTGAAGATACACTCTCAAATGTTTAAAAAAAGGTCATGGCATGAATTCTGTATAACTTCACTGAAAATATATATAGTATGAGTGGAACAACACAAAAATGTAATTCAGCCAAGGCCAGTTGCAGCAGAAACTTCAGTCCTATTTCTTTAATATGGAAAACTTGGTTATAGCAAATTTGAAATAAAGCAACTGTGTGTGCATTGCAGATCCTGTTGTGTGCTGTTCTGTCTGCTCCCTGTGAGCTGAGGCTTTGTTTTGTACCTAGTGAAACTACTTGGTCTAATAGAACTGGAGGCAGCATTTTGGCTATTTGTGTTTGAATAAAGGTATTTAAATGTTAGCATGTCATGACATCTCCAAACGTGTACTGCTGTGCAAAAAAAATTCGTGATGGGTGTGAGCAGTATGTCTCATAAGCAAGAAATCTCATCTGTTGCAAGGGTAATATTTTATTTAATGAAAACCTTTGCAAATAGCCCCAAATCAATCACTTCGCCATAGGAACTAAGCAGGGTGTATGAGCTGTATTATCTTTACAGCTGACCGCAGTTGTTCTGACTTTGCAGTGTGGCAGCTGAATGCCCAGGTGAGCACTGAGGTGATGTGTACAGAGAGTTCTGGGGACTCCATCTGAACGCTTGTGTCTGCTCCCCACCCATGCCCCAGGATAAGGACTCACGGTTGGAACATATCATTTATCTGTGGCAGTGGCTGGGTAGGAGTGGAAAGTTTTACTAAGATGTTGCATTTTGGGGTATGCCATCCCAAATCTGTCTCTCTTTAGATACGTGACTTCTCAGTAGGAAGATCTCTGCTGAGGTTAAAGTTGTGACTTTTGAGATATACAAAGGAAATACCTTAACGCTGCCCTGCAGTGGTCCTGTTTGGAGGGGCTGTTTCTTGCATGCTCTGCTTGAGGTGGGAGGCACTTGGATGCCCAAGTCCCAGGCTGCTGGCATTCTTTACACACCTGTGGAAATCACCATTAGTGCTGCTAAAAGAGTGGTGCTTGTTACCTTTCCAGCTTAGCTCCTGAAATACTTGGAGGATCGTCAAGTGGTTCAAAGTCAAGAAGTTGAGCACAGAAGTGTTTGCATCTGACACCACAGGTTTGAGCTCTGTGGGTTCTCTTTGGCCACTGCAGGTTCAAAGTATCTTTTATGAAATGTTCAGGTACAGAATTTGTAAGAAGATGAAAAACTCACAAACTGGGAAAAGACTTCACCCACAAGCTGCCAGGGAACAACATAAGAGTTGAAATTGATGTGTCACAGTTCCTGTTTCCTGCTCCTGCATTTCTAAGTCTTACATACGCAGACAGCAGCTAATAAATTAATAAAGAATAAAGCACTAGCATGTTCTAAAAGTAAGACTATGCATTTAAACCTGCAGTCATTAGTTAAGCCTCTCTTGGGTGCAGCATGGGACTGTCAGCTTGAAACTGGTCAGCAGAAATTCGTTGAATCACACATGGAAAGAGGATCTCAGGGAGAATGAAATGGGATGTCCAAATGCTGATGTAAGTTCTCTGGTTTTTGCAGAACAGTATGAAAGTGTGACCAGGACCCCCTTAGTGAAATCCCTTGCTTGAAAAATACTTTTTTTTTTTTTTTAAACAATGTCGCACAGCAGAGATGGACGAGGAGCAGACTGTTCTTGTAAGCAAAGTTTGTAGCTTTCTGTTGCTCTTCCAGTGTCAGAGTTTAGGCATCATTCCTTTTTCTGGGTAATAGTGAAGCAGTCTGTTCCCATGAGAGTCACTGAGCTGGGGCAATTCTTGAAAGGAATGCTAAAATTTTCAGTTTTACTTGAGGAGAAGGTTGTGAAGGAGAAAAAAATTGGCCTTGACACATATTTTTAAAATTATTGAAACTTTTTGCTCAAGTTGTTGAGAGGTGGCTGTTACTGAAATGATACATGAGTTTAAAATGTAGAAATTAATCTTAAACAAGGGGGCTTTCTATGGAATTCTCTTAGTACTGAAAAGGTATAATTTAGCTTAGGTTAAAATCTCTGCAGTTAAACTGATCATCACTGATTTTTGGAGTCTGCCGCTTCTCACCCAGCATGTGTGCGAGGGTCCTTAGCCTTTACTGACCCGGAATTAAACATGTGAAATGGCCACAGTGATTGAAGTTTTTTTTCAGATGCTTTTTACCCCCTGAAAGTTCAAGATGAAATGCTGGCAAGACCATGTGTCCCCCACTCCTGTTCTGCTTAGAGCTAGATAAAGCTCTGGCTTTCATGTCTAGAAACACTGTATGTGACATCTCCGGAGTGGTATTTTGATTTTACTGATTGTCTTGGAGTGACTTTATGGTGTATCCTGTATCATCTGCTCTATGCTCAGAAAATGAATGTTATGCCATTCTGTGCCTTTAAACTGAGCCTGAGAGGGGAGAGAATTAAAAAACAGCCAGAGGAACTTTTTCCCAAAGCAGTTCTGTGTTTCAAGGTCGCTACTTCTCTCTGTTCTTCTGCTGCTGTTGGGGAGTGACAGCTGCTGCGGCAGAGAGGAGAGGAAGCACCCTTCCCTGCTTTCCAGCCAGCTCTCGGCTCTGTTTTCTTCGAAAGAAGAGAGACGGAGTTTTTCCTGGGTTTCTTTGGTTTCTTCTTTTTTTCTCTTCTGGACTTGTTCAGAACATCAGAACATCGAAATCTCACTGGGAGGCTTTCCATCGGCCTTCAGGGGGGTCCCCCGCACCGACCCAGCTCTGGGGAGGAAAGAGGCCACACCCAGAAGGACTCTAAACTTTTCCAGGTTTCTCTCCACAGCGAGAGATTTTACTATTTAGCATTATTATTCTTTTCCTGCGTGTTTGTTAAATAAATAGTTTTTTTCCTCTTTACTTTCCTCCGAGGAAATATTTCTTTTTCCCGAACCTGGTGGGGGGAGGGGTAACTACAACCTGCTTTCCATCAGGGGATATTCTCCTCTGAATTTGTCTCAAACCGGGACACTGAAAAAAAAAATTAAGGCACAAAAAAGGAATTGACTCACATAGGACATCTTACAGGCAGTGTGGAGGTACAACACGTTTGGTTTGGAGGTTTTTTTGACTTCTGGTCTAGTGGTACAAAGTGCAGTTTTAGGTAGCTCTCTCACCCACGCAAGTCATCACCTCTGCCTGCGTGTCCATGTTCTGTATTGTTGTGTTCCTTCTCTATGTATCTTCAGGTTCTTTCAGTAAAACTGTCAGTGGTTTTAATACTGCTGTTACTAGGTGTGGTGGGGAGTGCATTATGTAGTGGATATAGGTGAAAACATCTGTATGAGTTGATGATGGGGAAGTGTGGCAATATGAGCCAGGGTGATTTTCCTGCCTGTTTTCACTAGCTTTGTAATGCTGCAAGGTAGTTTGGGTTATGAACAATGCTGCTACTGATTTGTAGCCACAGGACTGATAAGCTGTGTGAGGGGGCCTTCAGAGTACTGTGGCAAACTGTGTTTAGATGTCTAGTCTGCACAAAATATATCTGCATTATTCAGGAAGATAATTCCTGTCTGTGCTGTTTTCCTCCTGTGTTGAGATCATTCTCCTATCCAACTGTTACCCAGCTGAGGTCTCGATAGTTCTCAGTTTTTCCATAATGACAAAATCAAATTAGCCCTATGACAAGTGGTGCATGTGAAATTCCTTTTGGTTAAAGCACATTGCTGAATATTTTCTGGCTGTTTTTTTTCTTGTGAGATTTCAGCATCTTATGTTTGAAAGAGAAAGGAGAAAAGATGCAGATGAGGAAATGCTGTTGTTTAACGTACAGGGAGGAAAGCGTAGCTTGTTTCTAGAACATAATCTGTCCAGCTGTGACTTAGTCATCTTCAGTCTTATATAAAATGCATCCAATCTAAATAGTTGAGCATCTCCCTCCTGAATGCGGCAAACCTTTTATGCTTATGTGAAGATGTGAAGCTGTAACAGGCGCAAGCCATCATCTTAGGAGTACCTTCATACTTGTGAACCTGCAGCATCCATCATACTGTCAAGCCTCATTTACTCATGTGATGGGATTTTTTTTATTTTATTCTGTTCCACATTTTTTTCATGCTTAAAGAGATTCCTTGCTGTTGGCAGAGAATACAGCACTAATAATTCCAGACAGGAGAGCAAAGAACTAACATGAGAACAAGGGTGACTCTCTTGAATCAGACTGAAGGTTTTGTTCATCTCTGACAGGGCCAAAAATTGATGTTTGAGGAAGAATGTAAGGTGAGGAGATCACAGGATCTTGGCTATCATCTCTAATTTCAGTGTAGTAGTTCATGCTGTTACATTACATGCAGCCCTGCTCTTAGTCACTTGGAATTCACATAGCTCTTTATCAAGGAAAGGGGGATAACTTGACTATTAGGACATGCTTTTATATGGATAAATGTATTTCCACAGAAGTCCTTTATTTATATCATTATGGAGGTTTTGGAGGGGTAGGGGAGAATTTTCTTAGTGACAAGTAGGAACTTGTAATCTTTGTAGGAATTGGTGTGTGTGAGTTGAGAGATATTCTGTGCTATTTAAGGGATGATGGGACAGCCTTGTTTAGGCAGTCAAGGAAACTTATGTTGTGAATGTGTTGTTAAATAAATGTATTGATAAAGAGAGGTGCTGATAAATCTTATGACTGTGGACATGGAAGATGACATTTGAAATTCTATCAATACATTTGCCATTAATACATTTAATGAAACTGGGGAAGCTAGCATCTTCAGTCACACATGTATGCAGGGGAAGGCCTCCTTAGAAGGGATACTTGGAGCTGAGCTTTACTTGGGTAGTTGGAAACATTCTTCAAAGGCTTCTGAGAAAGTATTTGATGTCGTTTTAGTTCTAAAAGGAAGCTTTACGCTTCCTTTCATAAGAACTACAAATACACCGTGCTCACTGTGAAAACTTAATGGCTTGAGTTGATGCTGGTTGGGGACCTCAAGGCTGCAATGCATTGCATGATTTTTGTGGTCAATCCATATACTGTTTTTCAGGCTGTGCTTGACAAACATGGCCTAGCTCACATGTAAGCAGCAATGCAAAGTGCAAAAATGACTAGGTGAGACTTTTCAGTCTTTTTTAGGTGGAAAGTCAGATCATCAGAAGGTTATTTTAGGCCTTAAAATACATAGTTATGCAAAAACTTAGTGGCCTTGGAGAAGAAAGGAGCAATTCCCTGAGCAATTGATCCAAGTTGGCCCCTGCTTTGGGGGAAGGGAGACAGTGTTTCAGTCAGTTTAACCTTCAGTGGTCCCTTCAAATCTGGATTATTCAGAGGAAAGTGCAAATTAGACTGGGTGTAGGAGGTGTGGGAGGGCATGCCTGTTTTAGGTGGAGAGGGCAAAAGATAGGAGGAAGGCAGCTGTACTCTGATATTGGAAATGTTTGTGCTGGAGAAATTGCATTAACGGTGGAGACCTGAAATATCTGAGACTGGAACTTGGCAAGGACACACCTAGCTTTATAGATGGTTGTGAGATGAAATCAGATTTTAATTCACTGCTCTTTAGATTCTTTTTATCTGGATAACATAAAATATTTGATGATTCTTGATCACAGAGGTGCTAGTGGGATAATGAAGTATATGTTTAGGGATCTCTGAATTGTTTTGCCACATTTCAACAAAAGATGTGAATCCTTCCAGTTGCACGGTGATGCATTTGTCAGCAAAACTGCAGACCCATCTATAAATTGTGAAACAGCATTTTGGAAAGCAGTAGCTCAAAGGGCTTTAAGGTCTTTACAGCTCGTTGCCTCTACATTGTACTTGGGCCATTATTTTATTTAAAAGGGTTAATGTGATTCTTGGGCATATTGAGGAGAAGAAAAAAAAAATAGTGGGGGAAAGGAATGTGAAGTAAAATAAGTAATCTTATAAACACAGCAGTGTTGAGACTGATACTGGAATTGAATTTTGGTTTCCATGCTTCAAGAAGAATGCCAGTGTATTTGGAGAGAATTCAAAGGACAGCTGCAGAAATGATCCAGGGACTGGAAAATAAGCCTCATGATGTGAGGTTTAAAGGAGCTCAACTTACCCAGCTTATTGAAAAGACAATTGAGAGAGGACTTGATCTTTCTCTAAACGGACTTGTGAGATTTGCTGACAAAGACATAGCAATATCAGCTGAGGTCAGACAAATTCAATTTTAAAGTATAGTTTCTTAGCAATTAGAGTAATTAAACATTGGAACTATTTACAGGCAAGGGGAAAGGAACAAACATTCATCTTAGCCTTTTACAACAGGCCCAACTTACTTCTTTCTGGAGAAAATATTGTGAATAAAAAGAAAAATTATGATAATGCTCCTTTCCTGACACTGGAGTTTAAGAATCTTTGAAGATTTCGTGCCACGATCAGTTGGTGCAAGTTCAGGTACGTGAACTTGCAGTCACAGCCAAGATCATGAAAATAAGATGAATTTAGAGGAGAAATAGTTAAGCTGGCACTAGAATACTGCCTCGCATAACACACATAAGATGCGAAGGGAAGTCTGAAATTTAATGCTTTGTGGCTTGCATCATTGGAACGCAGCTCTTTCCCATACTGTGTTGCTTCAGATGTTTAAGATATGGTTAAGGTTTTCTGAAAGCCCCTACAGAGAAGCCCTGATGTAACTGTGTACACTCACTGTATTCAGATGAGCATTCCTGCATTCCAGTTGACCGCAGCACAAGTCTGTAAATCTTTTTCATCCTTTTTTAGAAACAGTATGAAAAAAATTGCACAACAGCAATACAATTACAATTCCTCTGAGACTAAGCACAAGCTCTCCTGGTAGGTTTCATTCTTAAATTAATGTAGGATATTCTCTATCTCTCAAGCTAACTGGACTTGTTCAGAAAGTTTATTTGTGTTTGAAACAATATTAAGTAATTGTCAGAAGAGGTATTCTAATGGCACTTGTTTGCCAGTTTTCATGCCATCCAAATGAGAGTACTTTAGCAATTCTACTTGTCCATCACTTTGTAAATTCACCTGGGGAATGGAGTGACTCAGTTTGGTAATGGCTCCAGATCATGCTTCTACTTTTTATTTGCAGTTGTGCATTCCACCACTCCCTTGACGGCTGCCAAGTTTCTATATTTCCATAGATTACCTTGTTCCAGATGCCTTTGCAGACATGCAGAGCTCTTAAATTCTCTTCTGGTAGCTCTCAAAATCTGCTGCTTTGTGCAGGTGGAGCTCTCCCAGTCGGTCCTGCCTGTGTGCATGCTCGTCCTTGCCTGTGCAGAGGAGGACGTTGAGCTACCTGGGTTGCTCTTTTCTCCTGCATGGCTGCATTCCTGCCTCTTTTCTCTTCCTCCTCCAGGTCCAGTCAGGGAGGAGCCCCATTGCTGTCACCTCTGCAGCTGTGCAGAAAGAAAATGCTTCTATGTCCTATGGAAGAAAAGGCAGCTGAACATTTTCTGAACATTTTCTATCAATTTGGCACATAAATTGTGCTGTTCCTGAGGTGGGAAGGAGGTTGTCTGGCAGCTGCAAGTTTCCTTGCTTAGGGCTAGAGGAATAGCAAACTGAAGGAACATGTTGGGGCACTACACAGCACAAAGCAAAGACCTCCAGCTTCGAGATCAAGTGCAGCAACTCCTGCTACTCACCTTGCCCAGACAGCCCTGTCTGCCTTAACCTGCAGGAGCAGCTCGCAGAAAGTGCTGCACACAGAAGAGGTTGTGAGGGCTTAGTTTAGGAGCAGAGGAATCTCCCTCTTCGTTGCCTTCCCTGTTGGCTGTGTCATTGTCCCTCCTCTCCACAGCATCACGTGGCTGATGGAGATGACCTGCTGGAAGAGGGCTGTCAGTCTGTTCAGCCTGAGCAACTTCTTACATTTCAACCTCTTTGTTTCATCATGTGGTTGGACATACATGCGCTTAGTTGCATTTATGATAATCATGGAAAATGTCCTGAATGGATTACTCTGCTCATAATTTAACATTCAAAAAAGATGGAGGTAGCAGATAGCATGACACAGATGTGTTACAGAACCACTCACTTCAGCATCGCTTTCATGTGAGCTCTATGTGAGCACTCTTGGCCAACTGTTTGATGTCAATGTTCCTGTGTTACCACCCAGAAGCAGTTAAGGTGGTTGATGGTGTGCTGTGCTCTCCTCAAAGGAAGAAATTACTAATTTATGTGCAAGTCATCAGAAATAAATCAGCTTTGAGTGATTTTTGTCTTTTTTCAGTCACTGAAAAAAGTTGCAGGTGTTCTACTGCTAGTTCCTGGTCATCTGCATTTACTTTGAAAATGTGTTCAACTGGATTATCTGTTTTTTATCATGTTAATAAAAAAATTAGCTATTCAAAAAAAGTGATCATGGCTCTCAGCACTGTCTCGCCAAGCTTTGCATTTCTTGCCAGCAGTTAGGAAGTAGATATTTGAGAGTTTCCCAAATAAGCATTACACCTTTTTCTCTGTGATTGTAAGAGCAAGTCTGGGATTATATTGTTTTACAAAAAACTTACCAAAATGACTTGTAGAAATTTATATTCCTTAAATCTTGTTGGGCCAATATATTGTTGGCTGCTGTCTTATTCTGTAAATATGACTACTGGGTGAACATCCACTGTTTGTGGAGGATCCAACATGCAGAGCCTGGGGCATGCCATGGTGCCGTGTCAGTAGTACCTGCATTTTGGGATCAGTGCATATCTTACCAGTGCCAAAATACCATACAATGTGAGATACAACTCATCCAGAAAAGTGAAACACGATAAAGAAAATCTCTTGGATATTGTTCAGCATCATTGAGTGGTTGGAAGCCCCAGAAGGGGAGCTAAAGGATTTTGGCTGATGCTGCCTTTGGGCCCCATGATTGCTCTCCACCACTGTCCTACTGACTCAGTCTGCTCTCTTAACAGGTTTTGTACTGGGAAAAGCACATCTGTCAAAAACGTGTGAATTTGCTAGGGGTCTCAGAACCATCTTAGATGGCCTAGGGTGTGACTGGGCACCAGTGCCTGGGCAAGTACTACAGTTGGTGATGTCTCCTAGAAAGATGTCCCTGAGAAGGTGATGTGGTGGGGTAGTGCAGTGGGCTGAGCCTTGAAACCTGTCACAGTGTTGGAATATTGCCAAAATCCTGTAAAATTCACTGGATTTTAATGCATAACAGTGATTATGTAGTTCAGTAATGGATCCAACTCTTGCCATGTGCAGCGTAGGTTGCAGGTATTTTTGTCACCTGGTTTCTCACTCGAGGCACATCGGGCAAACCGGTGTTTGTGGAACATGGCATAAGAGCGTTACACAAGCCTGGAGTAACTTCCTTACAATGCAGAGGAAAATATATTTGCATGATCTCGAGCCCAGGTGCAAGGCTGCAAAACTTGCCAGTCACAAACCACAGAGGCCTGGTTGGAGCTGGAATGGCACTCGGTGATGTTTTGGGGTGGGGGGGAGGGGGGGAAGGGTCAAAACGAGTCCTGTAATGGAAAGCAGGGCTGAACCTTCGCGTGGGAGCTGCGGCTCCATAATTGCCACACTGTGTGATGTTGCCATGGCTGCCCGGGCAGTCCCTGCGTGGTTTCCTGATGTGTGAGAGCAGGCCAAGGCTGCCGGCGAGCACAGAGCTGCCCTACGTGTTTGGGGAGCTCAGGCGTGCGCTGGCAAGCCGTGGTGATGGGAGGATCCCTGTGTGGGAGATTGGAGGCTTTTGAGTTCAGTCTCTTCCCCATCTCCTCCCTCCCAACAGATCACAGAACAAACTGTGATTTTTTTGCCGGACTTTAAAACACCCTCTTTTTTTAACTTCTTTTTCTCCATTGTAAAGTCCTTCATTCTGCCTTAAGCCGGGATTGTGCTAGGAACGAGGCTACAGTGTGAAATGGAGGATCCTGGGGGCACGAAGGAAGGCTTGGGGGGGGCTTGCCGGGCCTGGGGGGCTCTGGCATGTTTTGATCCGAGAGCCTTGGGCTGCGTTGCCATCTGCATAGCCTGTGAATAGTTTTCGCTGGCACAGACCTTGTTTCTCAGTGTTGCATCATCTCTGGGAGAAAGGCCAGGTCCGGAGCCCCAGCACAAAGGGTTTCTGAAGCCGATGAAGCTTGTTCTGTGTGCGGAGCGTCTCTCTCCTTCCTGTCGTCCTTTGCATGGGATTCCTGAAGCAGCCTCCGTCCGAGAGCCCCTTCGTCAACAGCTGCTTTTTCTCCGCCGCTTCCTGCACACCTGGCTGATGCAACGTCTGCCTTGGAAGCGCTGCTGGAGTCTCCTCTGGAGCTGGGTTGTTTGCCCCGGCGGGGAGTGGCTGAGCAGGCAGCCTTTGTCACGTGGAGGCCTTAAATAGATGTATAAAGGACGTACACCGAGACCTCGAGGCACAGGCAGAGAGTATTTAGTGGGATTATGCAGAAATCTTTTTTCCGATACTAGGACTGGAGGTTGCAGTCCTACTCCTGGCAACTTGTTAGTGGTTAGCCTTCCACTGGTTGTAAGTTTGGGATGCTGCTCTGTGCCAGTAAATTCTGCTGATTCCCCTTCTATATTCAGTGACTTCCCGTGACTCCGGACTGTCTGAATTCTTATGGGAACTGTAATTCTCTGGCTTTGTATTTGATCCTATTAGTTATTGCCCTTTATTGCTGAGTTTCCCTCTGATCTTGCATGTGGTACAGTTTTTTTTTTCTAAAATACCTTCAACACGCAATTTCATGGTCTAAAGGTTTTTTCTTTTCATGGGGGGTTGTCTGACAAGCTTTTAAATTTAAGGTTTGTCTACTTAGGAAAGTTTAGTAGTTGCATGGATAAAACCATTCATGTGAATACTATTGCATCCACAAGCAACAAAATGTAGATCAAGGAGGAACTTCAGTCTGCTAAGATTAAACCAATGTTATTTACATTACTTAAATTAATCTTGAGTCTTACTTTATCCGTAGCCATTTTCTGGTGTAGGCAGGTCTCTTAAATTGAATCTGAAAACATAGGGATATATATGGACAAGGTGTGGTGGACTGAGCAGTGGTGTTTTCAATACTGCTGTTTCTGGTTATCAGCCCCATTGCAGAAATGTATTGCCCCTACAACAGTGTCTAAAAGGGAACGCGTATTTTACCTGTTTCTGCTTTTAGTCCAGTCTTCTTGGCATCAACTGCAATTGATGAGACATGGCAACATTTCCTTCCTGCCACCTGTTTTGGCAAAGACTTAGAGGAGACAGTCGCAGCAGTAACATCAGCTGCCACAGCTGGATTCACTGGAGGTTGGTTGTCAAGATCTTAATCTCAGAGTATCTGTTCTGAACCTTTTTGTTTGCATTTTTGTGACATACAGACATTTGACTGTTCTCCTTCACCTCATGGGAAAAGAGAGCAGCAACCTTACAGTATAAGACCAGCATAGCAATTAGGATGTGTTCCCTGCGCTGCAGAATAGTTTTGCTCTGTGACTGTCACAAAATCAAAAATCTGTGGAACTGAAAGAGAAAAGGGATGTCTTCCCTCTTTCCTGTACTTTAGTAATTTTTGTATCTTCAACTGTGGTGCCTTATATGTAATCCTTTTTTTCTCTTGTATTGCTATATATTTTCCAGAAAATAGTAGAGAACAGTATTTGCAAAAATAAAATATAATAAATATAAATATACTAAATAAAAAATATAATTTTAAATGCTTCAGTGTTTGAAGAATTTGTCACCTTCACCAGTGACTAGTAATGCTGTGAGATAGAGCCACTGTAAAGCAATGTTTTTAGCATTGAAAGGGGTTCTTTTTGAGTCAATGGGATTTTTTCTGAATTTCTCCACTATTTCTGTTATTCTTTAAGTGTTATTTTGATTATTTCAAATTTTCATAGTGTTGTGATGTTTTCTTGAAGACTTCCTCTGTTTATGACCCTTTTAGTTATGAGGACTTTAATATGAAGTTCTTGGTTGGGATAGTCCCTTTCCCATTACATTGTTGTCATTCCATTAAAATATCATCTGTGTCACCTGCTCAGCAAAGTGTGTGTGCAGACCGTGCAAATGCTGCCGGGTTCCTTTCTCATCAGCATGGGGTGCATGCAAAGTTCCCTGGTGTATGCCTGCCACCTCTACATAAACATACCTCAGAATAATTTGGTCTGTCATGCATCACTGCAACTCCATAATTTGCTTCTGCTTTCTAATATGGCATTTTTATGGAATTATCTTTATGTATGACTCTTCAAGCAATTTAAAATCAATAGAAAGTAAACTTTCCAGTAAGGTTCTGTGATACAAAATGGATGTTTTAAGAAAGTCTAAACAAACTCTTGCCTGACATCTCCACCTCTGGAGTGTATTGAACTGTCATGAATGTGATTGAATGGTCCAGGAGAAGATGCTTCTGGAGGCAAAGTCTTACCTGCCCTTTTTTTATCTCTTGTTAAATTTCTCTTCTGTTTTTTATCATAGTATCTGAAATCTTTAATGATTTCAAAAGAAAAACAGGATTTTGTTTTGGTTTGCATAATGTCTTCACTGCTGAAGCAGCAGCAAAGTTTTGAGGTTATTCTTTTTGCTTTTTGAAGTAATTTCTGCAGTCTTGGGTTAGTTGCTGAGAGTACTTGACTATGCATTTTGTAATTTCTCTGTTTGATGATTTAATTTCTCTCAGTTGCTCTCTCATCATTTGTAGTCCCTTAGAGCGTAGTTCACAGAGGAATTTAATTAAAATTGATGTTTTCTTCATCTGATAAAATGATGGAATCCTGTGGATAGATATGGTGAAAATTGCCTTAAAATGGTTTAGACCTAGTTTAATTTTTTTTATTACATTTACTTAGTTTCCATCTGTTCCCAAATTTTATCAAAATCAGTTTATCTTGCTTATACTTCTGTTTTAAACATGGTTTACATAGCCTCCACTGAACAGCTTTATCATGCTGACTTTAGCTAAGTAGGTGTATTCATAAACATGTGTTGAGGTAGTGTGCAGTGCTTTCATAGAGCACTTCAAGAATAATGGGAATTGTTAATATGGTTTCATATCTTGTGTGGAACAACATGACTGATGCATAGGCCCATGGATACCAAAAGTACTTGAAATCACCCATATCCTAAAAGCATCCTAAAAGATCTGTCTTGCCGTTCCCTGATCCTTGACTTCAGCTCTTGTGAGTGTGGTGAGCAGGAACAGGTCTCACTAGGTTGTTGCTTTTTGACGTTTTACAATTTTAAAATTCTGTATTCTTGTTCTAATAGCTTGTCGGTATTTTGTCAAGGTTCTCTAGATCCCAGATCAAAATAAACTCTGAACCAAATGTGTACATACAAGCATTTCTTTTTGCATATAGTTGCATACATATAAATCAGGGGACAGTTTTGAGAAAGGCCTGAGACAGATAAATCTTTAACCATTGCGCTATACTTGTCAATAATTGGGTTATCATGGTATACATAGCTAGTAATGAATACCAGTGTTGCCTGTTACTTTTATCCTTTCTGCTGTAGACTAGGACTGAGTTCTTCCAGACCCCGTGGGATAAAATTGGTGTCTTGCTTTGTCAGCCCACTAGCAGATGATGTATGGATCTAATGATAATAGTGAATACTTATGTCAATATTTCATTCTTTAAAACTGGCACAGTTGTTTCCCTGCTGTTTAGTGAACCCAGCATGTTTTCAGAGCAGAGCTAAGCATTTGTATTGGTAGATTGAGGCACAAATCAAGTCGTTTTAGCAATCTGTTTCACAGTTAGTTGGAGCTAAATGATTCAACGATTTGTCTGCTCTGCCCCTGTGTCTGTGTAGATGTCCTTATGGAACAACATGTCTGAAATTCAGGGAATTTGATGCATTTTTTTGAGCTAACTGTTAAATACAAAAAACCTTGATCTGATTCTGTTTGCTCTAAAGGTGCTTTCCCTTCTGTGAGGATCTGACCTTGACATGAGGTTTGTGGATGTACAGGCAGTGCTTGATTGGACTCAGGCGGACTGTGCTCATATTTGAGTGGCATTGGCTGATGAGACGACTTTTTCAGCATGGTAATGGAAGCTGTTCCTGTTTATGTTAGATATCCCAAACATTTTGATTTTCTGAAATTTCCAGGGGGAAAGATGAATGAAGAATCTAAGATGCTAATACTTGTTACAGTGTTCCACATGCCGAGTGATTTGCCACTGGTGCAGGTGGCAGTGTAAGTATGAACTTACCAGACCCTGTCCCAGATGAGGCTGATGGAGAGGATGCCAAGGAAGCCTTCATGGCAGAGCTGCTATTACCACTTTTCCACCAGCTCTGGACTGGTCTGTGGCAGTATGAGGTGCAGGAGAAAAAAGTGCTTTGAATTTGATATGACCGGTAATGGCGTGGGAGCTTAAAGACATGCAACTCATTATACAGGGAGCACATCCTATGTAGGTGACTTAGAGGCCCATTGCTGAGCATAGAGAAGATGATGGTGGTTATGTTTAGACGCTGGTAACCCTGGGTTGTCAAAAGTCTGGAGTCTGTTTCCAACTTGGGGCTTCAATAACTGGAAGTTGTTGGGAAGCGTGGGGAGAGGTTGGGAAGTGTGGGGAGAGGAAGCACTTGTCTCTCTTTTGCTATCTGTGAACAAGAAGTGGTCGCCATCAGTGCACATGGAGGTGATTTCCCTTTTCTCCCTCCCCTGGCTCACATGTTGAAGTTTTGCATAATCAGAAAAGGCTTTTGTCAGTTTGTCCGTGATATGTTTGTACCCTTGTTACCTTTTTATCTTTCTTGGCCATGCATGAGACACTGGATGTACAATGGTAAAGTATTTCAGGCTCTCTCTGGACACAGACTCCCAGATGTGCACTGACCCTGCAGAGGAACAGCATGAATCTCTGTTCTTCCCTTGGTTGGTAACTGCTTTGGTTTTGAATATGTGACGGTGAGAGGGTGCAAGGGACGTGTTCTGTTCCCCCTGAGATTGTACAACATCAGCGGAGCAGCACCAAAGGGTGATGAAGTCTGAATTTAGGTAGCACATGCAGTCTGTGAGGCTGTGCCCAGGATTTTTTGTCTGGGGGTGAATTTTTCATGATGCTCATAAATTTATACTTCGTAGGGTCTGTCACAAGTGTTACACACCACGGGTGCCCAGAGGTGTCCGTATGACTGAGACACGAGTGAAAACAGGAACAACCACATCTTGAAGGAGGAAGCTCTACTGAGCTCTTTGACTCACCATGCTTGATTGTCCCTGTTAGTACAGACTTTTAACACCATAAGTAATAAAGAGAGTTTGCAGCAGTAAATTTTCTGCATCTGTTTCATTTGTACATGGATGGCAGTGGCTGTGGAAGTGAGCCAATGTAGCGCTGCAGCCGTTGCATCCTAAACAGAGTTCTGAAAATTAAATTCACTGTTAGAGCAGCAGGTGTTGTTTAGCCTTCTCTTGGCCAGCTTAGATTTACTACAGTCCTTTCTGTCAATACAGGATGTTACCTGAAATAACTGAATAGCATATATTCACAGTGTAGCCAAGGCAGCTACTCACAATCGGTCAGTCCCTTGGCATGTGACCTGCACTGAGTGAGAACCAGGGATCCCAGCTGGGGTGGCTGTGTGGGTAGATGCTTGTCGGGGCTGTTCTGATGATGTTGGGGAAGACCAGGTATCTTTATACTGGTATGACTGGTTAAGGAGGCACGTGTATAGGTGCCAAATATGGGGGAAAAATATCTTTAAATGCTACATTTTCAAAACCAGCTAAGTATTATCTACCTGTTAGGCCATCAAAATTCCTATTTCCATTTGATTTCAAGAAGAATTCTGTTGTAAGGGAGACAGGTTTGTGCTGTGGTCTGAAGCTCATTAGATTTGAATTAAGACTTTGAATTGTAGTAAAACTTAGTCCAGTGGCAGCAGAGAGAACTGGGTGTGACTTTTTTTTTTTCCCCCGTACAGTTGTATTTTCCGGAGGAGAGGTAGGAAGGACCTTAGGGATTGAATATACAGGAAATTGGTCAGTTTGATAGGTGAACATTTAGATCTCAACCCCAGCATTTTCTGTCAGACTGATGTTCTGCATGTTAGGAGGCCAAGTTCCATGAAGACCAGACTGTAATGTAGCCTGAAGGTGATGTGATCTTGGACAGCACTTGGAGCTGGTCTCAGCAATTAATTTTGAATTATCACATTGTCAGAGTTGAAAGTTCACATAAAATAGCAGCACCAAATAGTAAAATCTGAGCATGGGTGATGGTTGGGCAAGTATTGCTGGGTCAACACAAAAGTGATTGAACTGGAATTTGCCTTGTTTAACCTTTCGGTTTTTGGTATTTCATGTCTCTCCAGTAATCTCCTTCCCAAAAATGGCAGTTATCAGACCATTCCGGTAGCATTTGTACAGTGTTGATAGAAAGAGGGTTTCCTATGAGAAGTGGGTGAAAACTTGTCCCAGTTACTCCTGGATTGACCAGGTATCCTGTGACTCTCTAGTCTAGAAGCTGCACCTGAAATCCTTCCGTTCTGCTGAGTCACAGGCAGGCGGGAGGATGGAATTTATCCTGATGAAATGTCAGGCTGCTGCCAGCTGGGTATGGTCATGGCAAAGGCAAGAGATCGATAGAGGGGAAAACATCTAAACAAGTACTTAGAAAGATTACTGGATGTGGGGAGAGGAAGAGTTTTCCATGTCCCTTATAGGGAAGGGTGCTTCAGACACTGAGAAACTTGTCTTACTTCTTTTAACCTTGTGCTAGAGTTCTACGTGACTCGGTTGACACAGGGATTGGTGTCTCTAACTTTTAGCTGTATTTTAGCAGAAGTTTGTCTCATCTCGTGTAAGTGTAGAAATCACAACTCTTGTCACAAGCATGAGAAATGGTAAATAAGACACTTCTGAAAGGTCCTTTTATTTTTCTTTTGATTTTTTTTCCCAGAAGATACACTCAAGGACACTGGGCTGTCTTGGGTAGGAACTGCTTGTGAGCTTAGTCCTGCCTGTTTCCTTTTTCATCTCTCACCTCCCTGCGACACCTTTGCTTTGGGGCATAACAGGGAATTGCCACAGACCACTTAGAAATCTTTATGTGCTGCTTCTGTAATTCACTGTATACCTGTCATACTGTCTGAAAGATTTCTCATAGGGCTGTATGCTGAAGAAGGAAAGTAATTCCTTGTGCCAAGAGAAGTGGCCTGCCTTTTAAGACAGGAAAAGGTACTATAGCGTGTAGCATTTAAACTTTCTGACTCTCACTCTTCATTTGCCCTTAAAGTGAGTGTGTGTTTTAGTGTTTCTGGGGGTTTTGTGTATTAAACAATGGCTGGACTGTGGTGTCCAAAGGCAGTTCCCTGTGAGAAATTCACTACCCACAGGAAAACTTGGCTCACGGCCTCTCTCTAGCCCAGGAGGGTTTGCTGGCAGAGCCGCGAGATGCCGGGGAGCATGTGACAGCAGGCTGGCTTGTCTGCGCTGCCGGAGCCAGGGAAAGGCAGTGGAAAGTATTCAAGGCTGCCCTTAAAGTTTAACGTGCAGAGAGAGTGGTTGTCTCCATTTTTCTTTGTTTTTGGAGCTACCTTTGCTGCGTGAAGAAATGCAGCCTCTCTCTGTGTGGTGGGGGGGGGAGGTTCTCTCGAGCTGTGTAGAATAATAGCTCCTTTATGCTCATCTGTGTTATTGAGGTTATTTACATAACGAAGAGCTGATCCCGTTTCACCTCCGGCCGCCATCCGACCCTTGGAAGTCCGCGTTTATCGGCGATTTCTCTCGCGGCCGTAGCAAAGCGCTGGGGTCAGCAGGGAAGGTGGAGCCCGGGCTTCCCCGGCACGGCCGGCGGCTGCGCCCCCGTGCCGCCGTGACTCACCCCGGCTCCCCGCACACAGCCAATGGTGCCGCCGCACTCCCAGCGCCCAGACGTCTGACGTGGCTCTGCCGTGGGGAGGTGCCAGGGTTAGTCGAGGCCCGCTGTGTCAGGGCTCACTGAGCCACCGGCGCAGAGTCCAGGATGGGCCTCGTGGCCCAGGGCAGCCATCGGTGGTGTGGGAACAGCTGCTCTGCCGGTCACACTCACCTGTGCTGTAGGCCCGGTGGATATACAAACTGATTTCCAGGGAGAGGTCTCAGCTCGGTCCACCCTGGCATTGTCTAATTGCCCTCAGAGATGGGGTTTTGCCTGCAGCTTGTTTAGGGAAAGAGTTAGGAAATGCTGGTGGAGGGCTGTGGGTGATAGGTGACAGCTGCTGCAGGAGCTAATAGATTACTTATCTGATAATTAGTCCTCAGTTTACTTGGGGGAGGGGGGAACTATCATTATCAGCTTTAAGGCAAAGCAGCTCATTGCATGTCAGTCCAACACTGTAAAAAAACTCCAACCCCTCACCAGATGACTACCATCTACCTCTTCCCTGGCCCTACATATGAAAATGAAGTAAAAATTATGTGGCATGTCACTGATGGAAATCTATTTCTGCTTTTCTTTGCTGTGAAAGCCTTCTTTAGGGGCATACAGGGAGACCTCATCCCATAACAGAGATGCAATGCTTTGTTTCTACTCTGGTAGGTTTCCCCATGTCCGTGACGTGTTGGCCGAGGCTCTGCGGCTCCTCTCCGC
This sequence comes from Vireo altiloquus, assembly GCA_013396875.1. Classification (NCBI taxonomy): domain Eukaryota; kingdom Metazoa; phylum Chordata; class Aves; order Passeriformes; family Vireonidae; genus Vireo; species Vireo altiloquus. The sequence goes on along the minus strand of VZRF01001172.1, from coordinate 238,078 downwards.
CTTCGGAGCGGCCAGTCGCTGCCCTCTGGACTCCGTGATCCCCGACGGGCGTCATGAGCATTGCAATCCCTCTGGGAGTCACCACACCAGATACGTCCTACTCCGACATGGCTGCAGGATCGGAGTGAGTGTTACCCCACGGATGAGGAGAAAAGAGAATGGGAGGGTGCCAGAGGGCTGACCTGGAGTTGGGCTGTAGGATTGGTGCCAGTGCTTTCTCCACTCCGGAGAAAGGGGCTGCTGGTCCGCTGGCTGTGGACCACTGGCTGAGAGATGGGTGTTAACAAATGCAGTGTTATGGAAATTGGTAAGTTTGGCAGAGGACATGGGGAAAAGGAGAACTCCATATGAGCCGTATGAGGCACTTAACTATGGGTTTTGTATCAGTTTGAGTTGTTAGTCTATACTCAAGTGCAGGCAGTCATGCGTTTGCCGTAGCCAGGCTTGACGTTGGCAAGGTACAAGCCAGCATCTTTTCCAACAGCTGTAATGTGAGGGATCAGCGTGCTGAACCTTCCTCTTAGTAGAGCCTGTTAGCTCAGGCTTGGTACCAGTCTTGTATGACTGATTTGTGGATGCTTTTGGAGCTTGACAGAGATGTGAGGCAGCATAAGCCTGTGTAGGCGCCTTTGTTTTGTGTCCGTTCCTGAGCAGGCTCCAAGGAGCATGCCTCAGAGAGCATCCTTTGGATTCCCCACCACAGGACCACATGCAGGGCTCTCGCTGCAGCCATATATCTCAGGCCTGTTGGAGGGGACTTACATTTTTTTTGAAAAACTCTGCTTCTTCAGAGTCAGGAGCATTTCAAAATCAGGAAGTACTGCATTGTGATCTCTTCTTAAAACCCTTGTTAGAATGATGTCAGCTAGGATGAGGCTGTTTTTGTTGGGGACGAGAGAGAGGGCTGAAGTTATTTCTGTGTGCTTCTACCTCCTGCTTGCCTGCATCCTTCTTTGAAACACGGGCTGTAGTGTCTCTTTACAAAAATTTACAAATGACATTTCGGAGATAGATTTCTCCCATGTATTATTTAAAGGAACCTACTGTGTGAATACCTGCATGTCAGATGGATCAGGGTAGAACAGAAATTGCTCCAGACTCTATTAATTTTGAGCTGTAAGAGCAGTGGGCTAAGGTATGAATCATTGTTTTTCCCTTCCATCTCACCCTGATTTGACTATGCATAGAGTTTGACTACACAGTCGTACTCTCTGCAAGACTGCTAATGCTCTTTTTTGTCTGTCTTGGCACTGGCCCCATTCTAGGCATTCTTCTTCGTGATGCTTCATTCCATCCTAAAGCCCACATTTTTACATGCTGTTTTTAAAAGGGGAATCACAATCTAGTAAGTCACTCATCTGCAGTGGTTACATGATCCTTCACCTTTCAAGATCTAACATTCAGTATTGCTTGTCACCCTGCTTCTCCCACAGCAGCACTTTGAAGACTCGACATGCAGGAATTTTAAACTGTTTATGACAGGAGGAAGAGTGCTAAATAGTTTGCTCATGTACCTTGCTTTCAAAGCTGAGCATGGTAGGGAGAATAGCCAGATGTATCTGCGCATGTGTCCCTTGTAGGGACTAACTTTAGACTAACTTTAGACTAACTAAACCATCTGCAAAGCATTTTCCTTCTCCCGTGTAAGAAATTTGTAGGTCCAACTTGAGGCTAGGCTGGAGTGCTTTGAAAAAAGGCTTTTGAAGATTTCTGAATTTGTTTCTCTGCCTGTTTTCTAAAAATTGGGAATTGCCAGGACTTTATTCTCCAGGCTTTGCATCGATGCACTGTTACTGCTGAAGTATCCTCCATGGGTCTGTTCAAAGTTAAGGCTTCACTTTGCCTTTGAAACTCTCTGGTTTGATGCATTGAGACTGGGGTACCTGAGCTTTGTACCTCTTATAAGGGATTGATTTTCAAGATGTGCATCGGGAAGGCAAAAGGAAAACTAGCTGATCCTCTTTACAGAACTTTAGCATCTTCCCAGCCTCTGATACAGAGAGGAGGTGAAAATGGTGTAGGGTGTTGCTATTCATCTGAGGGTAACATGGAGGCTGCAGAGTAGTTTTGCTGTGTTAGTCTGACCGTATATTGGAAGTTGTGGAAGCTCCTTAGCCTGCTGCTGCTGAGGAAGCATGGGCCCCATCATTGTTGCCCCTGGACACCGTTGCACCAACAATCCTGAAGTTTTATTGCTAATGCTTGCGGCAGCATTGCTGGTATTCCAGACTGACTGTGGTTAGGAATGTGGGTGCCTTGGACAGAGGATGCATCTGCTTCTGAGACTGTTGAGGCTCTTTTCCTTCTAATGTTGTTTCTGAAAATACTATTAAACCGGAATGGATTTGACACTGTGCCAATCTGAAAGTCATAAAGGAGTGTTGCAAAGGCTAGATTATGTGGCAAACTCTACATGGTAACCTTTTATTAAGGAGTATATCCTTTGAGAGAAATCACTTACATCTCCTGCTTCTGACAGTTTAGCTGGCTGTAGTCACACTGAAAACCAACTGATCATGTCGTGCACCTAAGTCCTGAACTACAGAAGTGTTGTTTGCACAGGTGTAAGGTCTTCTACTTTCTGCAGTTCTTTTTACAATGAATTATTGCTCCTTTATGTGGCAAAGACAGATCCACCTTACTCCAGAATAAGCCAGAAGCTCAGAGGTTGCTGCCTTGGAGAATAGATGAGGTTGAGTGGCGGGGTGGGGCAAACTTCAGAGCAGCAGAGATTTCAAGAGCTAATAGGAAGTCCAAAGGGCAAGGGGTTACTGTTCTTGGGTGGTGCCTAAGCACTGCCCCACGCGTGATTGCTGGCCATTGTTTGATGGTATCTGATTCACGATGACCATGTAGGACCCACTTAAAATCCTGTGAGATCTCACCAGGGCAGCAGAGGTCCAAGGTAAACTTTTCCTTTTCTGTATTTTTCTTCCCTGCTTGCTCAGCTCCACGCTGTAATTTTGATGAAGAGTTTATCTGCAGATGCAATTCACTAATATTCTGCCATATTCTGATGCAGGCCCTACTTCTGATCTGTGCAGAGGTTATCAGACTTGTATCTTCTACTTGTAACGGAAGACAGTGTGTTTCCTTGCTGGTGTTCTGTCCATAGCGTCATTATCTAATATCCCCTGCATTGAATTGCAGCTGTCCCTTCTCTAAGTAAGGTTTCTGCAGCTTTCTGCTGAGGCTATACCTTTGATTTTTAGCTGTTTTTTTTCACCACCCTGTGGTGGAAGAGTGCATTGTACCTCAGCAGCAGATTTCCTGATCTGCTCATTGCAGGTTGCTGTATAGAAAGCCCAGGGTGAGTCTGATCTGTCTGTGGCCGTGGTCTGTCCAGGTAATGGGTTTTGTTGCCACTTTGTAACAGGAATCTCCAATTCCTGGTAGTTGCAGCCAGGATAGCTGCAGGTTTCATGCAGGCTTTATGACAGGATGTTGGACTCAGTAACAATTGGTATCTGAGGGAGAGAGAGAGAGAAACAAGCTCAGGTGCAGCGAAGCTGCTTAGCTGCTGTTGAAATAAGCTGTTGCAGAGGTAAAATGGCAGTACTGTTCAATGGCTTTGAGATTAGGATAGCTGGGTTCAGATGTGAATGTTGAACTAGACCCAGTTTCCTCAACAATAAGGAAACTGAGCTTCTTACATACTAATTACCATTTTAACTTCCCAGATTGAGACCCAGTTTAATGAGCTATGTAGGGAGGCCCTTACTCAGTTCCTTCGCTCTGAGAGCAGGTTCATCCTGTACACCTTCTGCACACATGATACTTGGTGAAACACATGACACCACCTCGATTTCATGAAGTTTCTTCATTTTGAGCTCATGTGTTCAATAGAAAAGAGCAGTGAAATACTGGCACTAAAAAAATGATGTTGTATTGATGGGTTTTACTTCTGGCCCTTTCTGCAGCCCAGAGTCTGTGGAAGCTAGTCCAGCTGTCAGTGAGAAGAATGTGTACTCCAGCCACGGCTATGGGGCCACCCAGAAACACAGCTATCGCGGGCTGCCTTACGCAGTGAGTACTCTCTCTGCAGTGAATCAGCTCTTTACTGTCTACTTTTACTCTTTTCTCCTTGTTCCATAGTTCTTTGCCTGTTAAATCTTAGGAGTTTTGGCTTATTTCCTAGGGAACACTAAGTTAGAACTGAGTTCTGCCATACATTTTTCATTTCTGTGTTTGTTGTTTGTGAAGTCTTGCATACTCTACAGCAAGCTTTATTAGTGTTCTAGGCGATAGATTTTTAACTGAATGAAGTATATGAATGAAGTGTGAATCTATATGAATATATAATATTTTCCTGGTGGTAATTTTATGCCCCATTTGGTTTATTGTGCACTATTTCCACTTGTTTCAACTGTGCAGATTTTCATAGTGGTAACTTAAAATAATGAGAATCAAGGAGCAGTCAGGAAGAGTGGGAGCATGGCTCAAAGCTGTGGGATGAACAGGGTGTCAGAGAATCACTGAGGTTGGAAGGGGCCTCTTGAGATCACATAAACCAACCTCCCTGTTCAAGCTGACTCTGCTTGAGCAGGTTACCCAAGACCATGTCCAGTTGACTTTTGAATATCTCAGCAGACAGAAACTCTACATCTTAGTGCAGCTGGTTTAAACACTGATGTCATCTCAGATTATTAGCAGTACAACAGTTAATGTCGAAATAGCCTGGTTGTTTTCATAGGTTTTGAGTTTAATTCATTGGTGCTGAAGGAAATAATTTACATGTTTCAGAGCCATTTATTGTACCTCTTGGTAGGTTGAGGAATTCAGTCTATTGTTTTATACCAGTTAAATATTAACCTGGGAGCTGTGGATTTGGGACTTCAGTTTCTAGGCATCATATCTTCACATTAAAAGCAGTACTGCAAATACTCATTTTCAGGATCATAATTACGGAGCCCCTCCTCCTCCAACGCCACCAGCCTCTCCTCCTGTCCAGACCATAATACCTCGTGCAGAACTGAATGGCCTGCACTCGCCTGATGAGGAGAACTCCGGGGATAGTGAGAGCTCCTCAGAAGGAGAATCAATTCCCTCTTGGTGCCACTGCAGTGTCTCCCAAGATGGTTTCCTCCTCAAGTGTGAAAAGTGCAGGTAAGCTTTGGTGCAGTACAGATCTGGGCTGCTCCTTGTGTTGACTGCTCATACCGAACCGTGTCACCTTTGGGCTGTGGGACAGACTTCCTTTTGATAACTGGAGCATTCTTTCCAGTGCTTTACACAGTATTGACCCTCCTCCTTTGCGTTGTCAGCCTGACAAGTGTTGGTGGCACCAGGAGTGGAGATGAGGATGTTAAATCGATGTTCTTATCATCCTGGGCCCCACTGAGGGCACGCATCTTGTGACATCCTGTTGAATTTCAAGTGACTTTACTCCTACAAACCAGCTTCAATTGTGCATTCTCCTTTGGCAGAGGAATGAGCAGGGGGAAGGTGATCAGACTCCGCCGCCGGAAGCAGGACAACGTGTCAGGTGAGTTTGAGGTTGTAATTCTGATAATGGTGACTTTTGTTTTCTTTTTTCAAGACCTTTGTGTTTTGGATGCTGTAATCATCTAACTGTGATCAGTGCCCGCTAATGTTCTTTGCCTCCCAACCACTGGGATTTTCTCCTCTCCTTACACTTCACCTCAGTTAGCTCTAGGGAAAATCAGATTATCTTGTGAACAGAAAAGGAAAATTTTCATCAGTGCCGTTCTGTGACATATCAGAAGTTTTGAACACCTGTTCCTAGTTCAGGTGGGAAAACAGAGGTGTTGTAGTTCTCTCAGGAAAGTTAGGCAGGGGCAGAAAGTTGTCTTGATGAAAATGAACATAAGGGTAAGCTGTGCTCTCAGGGATGAGAAGCTGTTGCTAAAGAAGCACTTGTCTCTCTAGGCGGGGACAGCAGTGCCACTGAGAGCTGGGATGAAGAACTCTCTCCCTCCACAGTGCTGTACACGGCCACGCAGCACACGCCGACCAGCATCACGCTGACCGTCAACCGCGTCCGCAGGAGTAAACCCAAGAAGAGGAAGAGGAGTACGGAAAAGGCTCGCGCTGCTCCAAAGGCCAAAAAGATCAAGGTATGTGGAGTGAGACAAGGTTGCTGCAGTTCCTACCAAATGCTGTGCAGAATGTTGTTAGGAGCAGGTTGACAAGCTGGCAGTAGACAAGAAACTTTTGTCCTGTCAGGAATTTGTCTTTCTGGTGTAATAATGGGACGCCTTGTATTTGTGACCTGCTTGAGTACGTGGCTGTTGGTTTAAAAATTACCCTGCTGGAACTCCACCCTTATTTCCCAATGCTGTCCATTCACGCTCAGTGCTTGGACTCAATTACATATTTTTTCCTTTTGCTGTATTAGGATTTGGGGAAATAGCTTTTGGAGTCTGTCTGTTTGTGGAAAAGGGTCAGTCTGTGAACAGAATGAAAAATGAAGGGAGCGTGGTATTTTTTAGCAGGCTCTGTTGAGGAATTTGGGCTTCAGAGCTTCTTGGCACTGTTCTTCAAAAATAGAGATATTGCCTGTGTGGAAAACTATGTAGGTAGTGATGAACATTTGTTGAGAGGTGACTTTACTGTCTTGTTTGTGAGGGTTTAGGGACTGAAATAATTTTGGATTGCTTATATTGGAATACGAGTGTATGAGCAGCTGGCTCTTTCCCATCCACTGCCAGCTTTACCATGATTTTCCACAGGTTAGGTTTCCCTTGAAGTTCTTCTGGTAGGCACTAATGAAATAAAACGCTGGGGGCAGGAGCTGTGTGAGGCTGGAGGGCTTATTTTTTTGTTGTGAACCAGCTTGATTCTGTTGCTGGACCTTTCTTGTATCAAAGCAAGTGGGATTAGATGAGACAGTTTTGGTTTCGATCTTGACATTTTTCCTAAGTGTGAGGCAGGCTTTTTCAGTTCAGAAATCCTGGCCATCAAGCTTTTCAGCAGTTTCCATTTGATTTGCATTGCAGAGTCTTTTTATTGTTCAGGTCCATTGTTTCTTATGTAGAAATTTACAATACTTTGTTTTTTCTCTCTCTCCTTGTCTGGGGGACAGGCTTTTCGAGAGGGCTCACGAAAGTCTCTGAGGATGAAGGTGAGTAGAAATTACAACCCTCTGTGATTGTGGTGGGGTTTTTTGCCCTTTATTTTTTTCCTCTTTTGGTTTGCCTGTGGAATTTCTGATTGTGGGACCAGCCTTGTAATAAACCTTACAATGCACCACAAGGAAGTGATGGTAGGTGGTACACTATTCAAAAGGGTATCACAGAAATTGCCCCTTGAACCTTCCATTTGCTTCTGATAGCTTCCAGTAAGATAATGGAATCCAGTTCCAAGAGGTGATTGATTCATGGCACTCGGGAGTGGGGTGTTTGATGTAAGGGATGTAGAACTGGTTGTGGCTGCTCCTCTGTGAGGGCAGTTATTGTTTGATTACATCAAAGCTGTTTCAAGCTTGGACATCAAAGTAGTTCACAAGTTTAATGTTGGGAGTCCCTAGTAGTGCTGTGCTGCCTTGTTTCTATCCACATCCTCTTACTAGGGATGGATGGGACAGTATATTTATCTCTGACTTCCTGCAACAGTGGTAGTGTAGCCATTGAATAGGAAGGTTTTTGACAAAAAAAGTAGACTTGAACTGTGAGCTGCATTTGTTTCTAGACACACAAGAGGTGCCTTAAGGTTTGCTCAGTTCCACCTGACCCCAGTCCTGTAGTTGGCAGTGGCTTCTAGCAGGTGGTTCAGAGGAAAAAGGACAACTCTGTGGTATCCCTATGCACCATCTCCATAGTGTGCAAGGGGCTTGAGAGGGTAAAAATGCATAAAGACTCTTACTGTTTTTAATATATATGATTAAAATAATGATTGCTCTTCACTTGTCCTTGTTACTAAGACCTCAGTGTCATATGTGTCTCAGTGCTTTATGAAGCCAGTTGAGTTACTGAGCTCTGGAGTGTTTGTTGAACTTCAGCTACTGTCAAGAATGAAGCTTAAGTATTTTTCTTTCTACCAGCTTCTGTTTTTCCCTCCTTTACAAGACAGTCTAAACGGATTACCTGATTTTGCCCTCTCTTCTTTACTCTACTTAGGACCTACAGTTTTAACCCTCTGGGTATTAGCTTATGCTCTACATTCAGTTTCTTGAAACTCTGGTGACCATTTAGCTAGAAGGTTCAGGACTATTTTCGGATCAGTCGCTGCAAAGGTTGAGATGCAGTCAACATCATCTAGCATTATGTTGGCCGTGACTGGGTTGTCAGTAGGACAAGCCTACAGGAGATTTATTTGCCTTTGTGTACTATGTGCCTTTGTTTTTTTAATGTACTTAATTATTTTTCCAAAGTGGCTTAATTTTTTTTTCTGGCCATGTACTAGCCTAATTTTATTTTATGTAGTAGTGCCAAGTTCCAACTTCCAAGAGGTCTTAACTCTGCTCAGAAATCTCAGTAGATTCTTAAGTGACACTATTGTACAGTGTTCTGGAGGGGGCAGATGCTGAAAAATGTGTCCTCATAACCAACACTTACATAGTTTGGAACAGATTTGCCTTTTTTTGTAGCATATTCATGTGCTTGAAGCGCTGTGGATAGGTTTTCCTGCTGTGTACTATCCATTCATTCTTTCTGTTTTGTGCAGAATTCCCCTTCTGAAGCACATGCCTTGGATGAAAACACAGCTGAAGGGTGGGAGAATCGGATACGCCTCTGGACAGACCAGTACGAGGAAGCCTTCACGAACCAGTACAGTGCTGATGTGCAGAACTTGCTGGAGCGTCATCTCAACTCTAATAAAGACTATGTGGGCAAAACTGCTATGCTGGACACAATCAACAAAACAGAGCTGGCCTGCAATAATACTGTTATTGGGTCCCAGATGCAGGTAAGAACCAGCAGGACAGAGGTGGAGTAGGTCAGGGCATGGGTGAGCAGTATTGTAGCTCAGACCAGCAGGCACAGGTTTGATACACAGTGAATCAGAAATTTTGCCAGTACAGAGAGATTCACAAATACTTACATTAGACCAAATCAGTATTGCTAAGTTGGGGATATTTTGCACAGTTCTGTGTTGTGGTGGACAGGTATTTTACCGTAAATACTTTGGTCACTGAACGGCCTGAGGCAGAACCAGATCTGTCACTTGCTGGACACAGGAAATTTCATGATTTCCAGTCGAGTTTTCCAGTCCCCTTTATTTATTTTTTATTTTATTTCTTGACTCATGTTGTGTGGAAGGCTATTTTAAAGAAACTTTCAACATTATTTCAGTATTTTGGATTATTTGGACTCTGTAAACTTCCAAATACTGCACAACTACAGCTGATTTTAGGACACTGGTCTCTCCCTAACGCTCCAGCGATGGAGCAGTAGTTAGTGTCTTGCCATCTTTATGGAGTGCATGTAAACAAGCTGATGCCTTAGGTTTTAACTTTTATATTTTTCAAATCCTGCATTGCAGGTATAACTCTAAAGTTTCCTGTAGCTTTTTAAGTGCTATTCTCTTATGCTGAGATAGACATAAGAAAACCTCTCTAGCTTGCTCTCTAAGCACACCCAGACCGAGAACTGTAAACCATCATCTTTGGGAGAGGGGGGCAAGCTTAGGGAAATTCCATCATTGGCTCAGTTCTGTTGGTGAATTGATGCTGATATAAAAGTGTGAAGAACTCGGGACCTGTCGTCTGTTTTGAGATCCACTGAGGCAAGACCTTCTGGAGCCCAGAAGTGTACATCTGAAGGCCTTTCAAATAAATACCTCCTTATTCCTTTATTCCTGTCTAGTCTCTGTTTCTGAGTAGCCATTTAAGGCATCAAAGCAGAGACAGGAAAACAATGTGTTTGTGTGATGTATGTCCTTCCCACTAATACCCTTCTTAGCTGTTGTTTCATCTTACCTGTGCTTTATTGAACATAGCACAGCTTTCCTACATACTTGGGGCTTTTCTGGGCCTTCCTTGTCCCAGAGAATGGAGATAGGTGTATCTGAAAGGGTGGGCTTCAGAAGTGAAGTGGGGCACCTCTTCTGTAGAAAGGGAGCAAAGTCAGAAACCTGAATATCAGGTGTATGTTTGTGCTTGAATCATTCTTGTTTATATCAACTGACTCAGTGAAGTTCATGTGCTCCCTCCCACTTTTCCCTCTGCTTTCATGCAAGTGAAGCACTTCAGGCAGAGCACAGATCTTGCCAGTAAGGGAGAGTGCAGAAGGAGGACTTTGGACCAAACTTTCTTCCATTCTTGCCTCTGGTTCTGCAATAAATAAGATTTCTTGGGGGGTTGGGGAGAAACACTTCCTGCTGGCTATGTGAGTAGCCTTTCTAAAGAGAGAAGCTGAGGAAATACAAAGAAAAAATTCTGTTCCTCTAGAAATCTTAACAATTTTTGAGACTAAATGTAACCAATTCTGTCTGCCTCACATGGGTTTTAGGAAAAGTCCTGAAATAAGCAATAGAACACATGCTGTTTCTTGATATGTGTACAGGAGGACACAAGACTATAAAAGATACCATGGAAAAACGTGCTTGTTCTTGTCATGCTCTTAGCCTCTCCCGTCCCAGTACAGATGTAGGTTTTCCCATAGGAAAATGTGGCCAGCATTCCAAATCAGAAAACTCCAAATGTGATACATCCCTAAGAAACAAAAATGTAGAAATTTGGAAAACTTCGTAGTGAGTTACTGTAAACAAGCTATTAGTAGGTACTTATCATTGCACACTCTGGGAAGGTTTCAAGGGACTTTGTGGCTTCGTAGTTTCTCTTGGACACTGAGGACAGACCAGGTGGTTGTCCTGGGATGCTGCTTGTCAGCTCCTATGTCCTATTGTCTCTGCTCAGGAGGTGGCTGTGGAGTGTTGTGAGGAGGGCACCTGCATAGGTGTGGAGCACATGCTGTCATGCACTGCGCTCCATTTTTGTTTCACTCATTTTTGGTGAGCAAACTGAGAAGACTTCTTGGTTTGCATCAGTTGTTTATTAACTAGATATCATTAATGAACATAAAAATAGCTTTTCTGTGAGATAAGGGAAGATAGGTACTTCGAGCTAGAAAAAAATCAGGAGGCTGTGCCAAAAAGCAATTGGCAGCTGTGTAGTATTGTCTCTGCTCTCTTTGGCCATGAAGATTCTGGAGAGAGGAGAAGGGAATAAAAATAATGTTTTATATGCCCTGCATACTCATATATATACCTGCATAACAGTTGAGAGAGTTGTTTGACTTAGGTCAACAGTGATGCAAGTATATACTAAAGAGATTGAGACATAACCTAAGAGCTTCCTCAAACCAGGAAGAGTAGGGAAAGATGGGTTAAGAGTTATACATGCAGACTTTGGGATTTTGGTCCTTGGAATATTTTGGATAAGACAAGAGGAAATGGTCTTAAGTTGCACCAGGGGAGGTTTACATTAGATATTAGGAAAATATTTTTACCAGAAGGGTTACCAAACTGGAACAGGCTGCCCAGGGACATGGTGGAGTCACTATTCCTGGAGGTATTTAAAAGACTTATGGATGTGGCACAGAGGGATATGGGTTAGTGATGGACTGGACAGTGGTGGGTTAACAGTTGAACTCGATCTTAGAAGGCTTTTCTAACCTCAGTGATTCTATGATTTTATGATAAACGAGTTCTCAGCTGTCCTTATGATGCGAAGGGAAGGTTGTGAAAATATGAAGCTGTTTAGTGTTACGAATGAAATCATCTTAGTCCTGGCTACTGCCAGCTGCTCAACAAACTGAAAGCTGTGAATCACTTTCCTGACTGTTGTTGCCAAACCAAACCCAGGGTTAGTATTTGCCCTTTGTTGCCTCTGATAATTGCTGACTTGAGCTCAAACCCCTGATTGATTTCACATTCTGAAGTGAAGAGCGAAAGGGCCTTTATAAAATAAAGCCACTGAGTATTATGCAGATGTTGCTCTGTAAATATATCAGAACAGTTTTGGCTGATTAGCAGTCAGCAGTCCCTAGCCTGTGACATGAATAAAATCATTTGTTCTTTTCACACATGAAAGCATGGCAGCTAATCCACTTCATATTTCTAAATTCAGAGAACAAAAACAAGCTGAGCTGTGTCTTACCAGAAGAGCTGTGATATCATTCCTGTTTCACCAAACTCAGATAAATAGTTTTACAGATGCAGAGCTTCTCTTTCCTGCATGGACTTTCTTCTCCTCTGGCCACCCCACCTTATCCCATCTGTATTCCCCAAGCTGTTTTCTGGCATGAGGTGAAGAGTAATACAAGTCAGTCATGAGGCAAAGGTGAGAGTGAAGGCTACCAGACATTACCTTGCATCTCTGAAAAATATGATCTCATTTGATACTCTTGGTATTGATAGAGTAGTAGAACAGTTTAGGTTGGGAGGAGTTGCTGAAGGTCATCCGGTCCATCCCTCCTGTATAGGCCATCTTAGGTGAGAAAGTATAAAAACAAATTGGTGGTAGTATAGAAACAGATTATTCAACTGGAGACACACCGGATCCTACTTCTAATAACTTCAGATACCTTGTTCTTATCTCCTGTCATATACTAGGAAATCTGGTCCCATTTATTTATTCTTTGTTGCCACAGCTGGATAGTACAAAATGCTAAAAATAATTGAGCTGCTACTCCATGTAGTATAAACAGCCTTATCCTACAGTTCACTCATGTCATGGGTTTGTCGATCAGAAATCAGAACCAGCAGTGTGGCTTCTTAGTCTGGAAATAACATGTTTCTGTTATGCCACTTGAGTGGACTTGGGGAATCCTCTGTGAGCTCCTGTCAGGACCGAAGACCTGAAGAGATGAGCACCCTGCAAGGCTTTTCAGAGTTTCCAGTACATATATCCAGGTTTTCCCAACTGCTGGCAGATAGAGTGGTATGAGAGAGATAAACCCCATAGGATGACAAATGTTGCACTGGATGTATCTCAAGAGGAGCTCTGGACCATTGCTCCTGTCTGAATAGGTTTCAAATGAATACTTTTATAAAGCTGTCTTTATCCTGGATCTGAGTAAGAGAAGTCAGCAAATAGATCTTACTTTACTGGTTCATCCAAAATCTGCAGTATAATGTCTTATTGAAACAACAAAAGTAATTTTCCTGAAGAGGTTTTATACAGAGGAGATACAAGATCACAATCAGAAAAAAGGGTTAAAAAGATCTGTGTGATTCAGTAGTTTCATATGCTCAGTACAAGGGTTTTGCTGTGTTTCCGGTGCTGAGTGCTGCCTTAAGACATTAACTTTGATTTTCACAAGGTTGGAACGTCGTGTGTTCTGTCATTGTTCAGGCTGAGCCCCTTAAACTAATTTTTATCCATTTCAGCAGAGTGCTCAGTAGCTGTTTCTAATGAGAGTTCTCTCAGGAAAAGTTGGGAACTTGCTTTTAGTAAAGTTTTGTGGTTTACTCCTAATTTAGATACATGACCGTCATTATCACTGAAGTCAGAACACTTATGCTTCAATTCACTCTGGAAAAGTATCAAAACTGGGCCCTTATGAGCAGTGAATAGAGTGCTTAGGAAGGAACAGGCACAGCACTGGTGGTGAGGCAACCAGTCATCTTTACATAATCTTTGCTTGCAGAGAGGTTCAATCTTTTAAGTAAGAAAAGTACTTTGTTTTTGTGGAATAAGTCTTTCCTCTGCCCCAGTGTTTATGATATCCCTTCCATTATTCCATAAAATAGGTCATATTTGGATACCTGTACTTAAAGAATGTTGTGGTTTCATACTGTCAAGACACATTATTGTGAAAATCCATTGTAATAGAGCTGTAGACTTTAACATGAAGATGTTTCAACAAACTGTCACTAATTTATTAAAAATTTATTTCATGTTTGAAAATCAACAGCACTAGCTGAGCAGAGAGATGTAGAGAAGTTTCTGGATGGAGATGGAAATTGCCAGCTGAAGTCTTTGGCCTGTTTGCTAGAATTTACCATCCTCTGCAGAAGGAAAAGCTTGCATTTTTTCCTCTGAATGTGTGACAACCCACAATTTAGGGAAGATCTGAATTATTCTGTCTGTGAAAGTGGCCATAATTGCAGAGCAATTCCCAGTTAGTAGCAAGTGACAGGTCTGGTTATGCCTCCTAGCTGCAAGACTGAAATAGTCTGATAGATTTGTCAGACTATTGTTGAAGGAAGGGAATAAATACTGTTTGGTTTTTCATAAATATTATCAAGTTTATTGGTCATTACTAAATTGTTACAGAATAGACAATATATTCACCTGGCAGAGTTTCTCTGTCTTGTTATTAGAATATTTTTTTCTTTCTATGTAGGTAAAATACTCTCCATGAGTTAGAGGCCTTTGGTTGAAATTCTTCTCTTTTGCTCTGCTTTTTGTTACAGCTGCAGCTGGGAAGGGTGACTCGGGTTCAGAAGCACCGGAAGATCCTGAGGGCAGCAAGAGACTTGGCACTAGATACCCTTATAATTGAATATCGAGGGAAGGTTATGTTACGACAGCAATTCGAGGTCAATGGGCATTTCTTCAAAAAGTAAGAGTACTATGAAATGATTGGTATGAGAGCATCACGGCACAGAGACTGGTGTTTCTATGAGATAATTACTCAGGCTTACAGGGTCCTGTCAGCTGTGCCATCCATAGAAAGAGGAAATCAAAAGTATCACTTCAGCTTGATGCTCTGCTTATGGACCAAACCCTCTGAAATAGATCTCTTGAGCTGATTCAAGTACTTAAGCCCCCAGAGCAATAGTGCTGATAGAAGTGCTACTTCCAATGAAGTGAGGGATACCTGTTAAAAACAATGCTGTAGGAATTGAGTATTTTGGGATTGAGATGTTCTGTTGCTTCTCCAGGCCATATCCCTTTGTGCTGTTCTACTCCAAGTTCAATGGCGTTGAGATGTGTGTTGATGCTCGCACCTTTGGTAATGATGCCAGGTTTATCAGGCGGTCCTGCACTCCAAATGCAGAGGTAAATTCTCTCTTCATCATCACTGTAATTGCAAATACATGTTTAACATAAGCTTAGTGCTTTCCCTAACTTAAAATGCACTAAATGTGGTAAATTCTCTGTGTCTCTTGCTTGCTTGATGGTTTATACTTGGAATATGAGAGAGTTTGCGAACATGAGGGAGGTTTTTTTGGGAGAGAAAGATTTCTTTTGTCTTTCCTTTAGCTGCACAGTGATACTGAGGGGGTAAGCAGGTGGCAGTAGTTCTAAGTGGAAAAGCACAGGATGAGACAAGAGCAGTGAAGCAGGCTTTTCCCTATGGAGAATTTGGGATAATTATTCATAGAGTAGGTAAGAGCTATTTTGCAAAAGGAGGCTTCTGTCTTGGAAGTAGGAAGTGCAACCTGTGGAGACGTCAGTTTCTTTCTACTTTGTTTAACAAGGTTCGTCATGTGATTGCTGATGGGATGATCCACCTGTGCATCTATGCTGTTGCCACCATTGCCAAGGACACAGAGGTTACCATCGCCTTTGACTATGAGTACAACATCTGGTGAGTCCTTCACCTCATCCGGGAGCTCTCCACTGCCCTCCTGGACTGGACATCTTCCTCCAGCCCTTTCCTCGCATTCTACACATTGCTCCGTTTTCTACTGAATTGCATTTCCTGGCTATTCTGTCCAGTTCTGCTGGTATATTCTACAATAGAGGCCATAAGGTAGCCTGCTGTCCTTGCTTTGGCACGTGGTGAGATGTTTAGTAGGAGATGTATTGAATGTCTCTGTGCAAGGGTTTAGAAATGAAGAGTGACACAAATTATGTTTGTGTTTTGGAGCAGCAATTATAAGGTGGACTGTGCGTGTCACAAGGGGAACCGGAATTGCCCTGTGCAGAAACGTAGCCCAAATGCTGCAGAACACCTACCTCCACCTGTTTTAGGCACACTGATTGGGGCAGAAACACGCCGGCGAAAGGCCCGGCGAAAGGAGCTGGAAATGGAACAGCAGAGCATTGCATCTGATGAGAACAGCAGTCAACAAACTGAGGAAGTTCCTGAGGGACCTGCAGCAGTCAGTGACAATGAGGTAAAACCTTTGGCCCCTTGTTACATATGTTACCATTCAGTGCTGCAAGAGTCTGATCCAATAGCATTGGAATCCTCAGAACGGAAACTGCAGGAAGCCTTGTTTTAAACCTCTAGCACCTTAAATTACTATAGAAATCTTGGTAACTTTGAAACAGTACTGGGTTACTAAATCTGGGTTTCTCTCTCAGGTGCCAGAGAAGGAGGAGAAACAAGAACGGGAGAAAGAGGAGCCTGTAGATGAACAGGGAGCCTTGGTCCACAGCCGACGGGCAAGTACCTCTCTCTGTCTGGGTATCACCCTCCTTAGGACTTGCTTCATGCAGTGACCAACAGGTCCAGTTAGTTATTTCACTTGTTTGAACACAAATCCCAACTGTTAGTGATCTTCAGTAATTTGATTAACAATAGCAAAAAAAAAGGAGGGGGGGAGTAAAACACCACCCAGGTTGTGACTCCACACAGGATTTATTAGGGTGTTGCAGAGTAGGAGATAGACTACAGATTTGTTTCCTCAGTGAAGGGTTTAACTGTTACTTTCAGGGCTGTTCTATAGTCTAAAACACACTTTCAGCAAAACCATCAGCACCAGATTACAAAAAGGTAATTGCACCTTTTTTATGTTCCTACTGCCCTTCCTTATTGCCAGTACAAGAATTTATGGCACTATATAGAACCATAGCATAGGGAAGGGGCTTTCAAAGGTCACCTAGTCCTACCCCCCTGCAGTAAGCAGGGATATCTTCAATCATACCATGAACCAGAACCTGTTTTTACTTGAAACTTGATCATTTTTGCTGGGTTAGGTTTGTAAACAAGTATCTGTTCTGTGTATGGTTTCATAAACATGTTGCCATGTGGGGAAAAGGGTATGATCAAGTTGCAAAAGTTAGTAAGAGGGGTAGACCACCAAGAGTACTCTTGGCACTTAATTAGGAAAACTCTGTTTCAAAATTATTGTTGTCTTAAGCAGTCCTCTTGATCAAAATATATCTTAGTGCTCTGGGATCCTTGATGATACAGTCCTTTTTCAGCCTTCATCTTTACTGAGTAGAGCTGATGTTTTTTTTCTTGTGCTGCTTATGGCTCCTGGGATTGCTGCCTGGATTAGAATGTTTTATGCATGTGAATGGAGCTGTTTTGGCTCTTAGTTCATTAATTTAAATAAACAAGAGAAAAATCCAAACAAAAATGCAAATACACAATTAAAACAACCAACCAACCAGAAACCCAAGGAAGAAAAAGAGAAAAATTGCTCCCATCCTTTTACCAGCCAACAAATGTATTTGAGCTAGGAGTTCCCTGTTTTATTTTACTCACCAATATCATAATCACCTGTCTTCCTCTAATCGGAGATACGGATCTTCCAAGTGTAAATTTCCTGAGAATGCTTTAAATGTTAAGATAGTGCAGCAACTTGCACAGCCAAGGGCCATCCGGTGGAGAGATCTTTGGATTATCTGATGGATTTTTTTAGAACAGATGAGATAAAGCAGTCAGTTTCCACTGAAATTTGAATGAGAACAGTTATCTATCAGATTGGCCTTAAAGCTTGGAGGGAAGATTTCATTTAATGCAGGGAGGCTGATCTCTTTTTGGGACAGAATAGTTCAGTAAGTCTAAGTGCAGTGTTATTTTCCGGTCAGCCTGTAAGCCCTGTTACTGTAGGTTGCACCAGTTAATCTGCTTTAATGCGATTCAGTTTTCTATACTTGGCACCAGGTAAATACCCATATCTATAGTTTCCTCAGTCTCTCTTCATGTGTGTGTGTGTGTGTGTGTTTGTTTGTTTAGTATTTTTTAACAGAAAACTGTAAAGGCCAGGCTGTGGGCTCCAAGATACTTTGTCCATGACAAGTCTCAGAAGACACTTGACCCCACTTCTTAAAGCCCACTTGATTCTTGCCAGTCACAGCAATATTATTGTACTAGGCTTTTTACATGCATAATTACCAATTATTTCTGAAACAGCCAGGTGATAAGATTTCCTGTCGTTTTTATTTACCTAATAATTGGACTAATTTTGCCTCTCTATTCTCTCATGTTCTGTTTTTCTTATACACTATGTTAGCTGCTTAGACCAAAGCTTTTATTTTTGAGCTGGGTCATCTTCTGACATTCTTGCTGGGAAGAGAATGAATCTTGAACATTTTAATCAGTTTGTGGTGTATTGTACTTGCTGCAAATTACTGAATCACTTACTTCTGTTGCCCTGGCTTCTGTTTGGTTCTAATGTTTGGTCATTAGCAAATAGCTCTATTTGTTTCCAAGTCATCTCTTCACTCTGCTTATGCTTTCTTACGGTTTTTAGTTCTTCAAAATGATGCATTTCCTTGTAGCTGTTTTATAAATATAATTCGGTACTATCTAAGTGGTCCTATTTAAGAACAAAGTTAAGTTCTTCTACTTGCGCTACAAACACATGATTATGTTGTTGTTATTCTGGGAAATTTGCCATATTGAAAATGCAAATAACTGATAAGAACTGCTTCTCTCTGTCCTCTGTCTGGCTTTTGTCATTGCTGTTTGGCAGTTGTTCTCCTTGTGCTGCCTCTCGTATCTGTTCTTGCTTTGTTTATGTGCATAATTCACCATGCTTACTTCAATTTACCCTTGTGTTGTAGTCTCGGGAAGACAGGAAGGTAGAAGCCATCATGCACATGTTTGAGAACTTAGAAAAGAGAAAGAGGAGACGAGAGCAACCATCAGATCGTAACAGCACCGATGCTGAAATCAGTGTTAATTCTGAAGCTCCTGAGCTGGAAGAGGTAAAAACAGAGACTCCTGAAACTGAAGATGGAAGTTCAGCACTGAGTGTTCCTCCTCCTACTGTTTCTAACAGTACCAGCAGTACTGGGGTGAACACACGACGGTCCTCACAAGTAGCGGTAAGATTAAGATAGAACCGTTTGCACTCTTGTACAAAGCTCAGGTGCAGCATTTCTGATCATAAGATTGTTCAGGTGGGGAGGAGCTTCATGGGCTTTAGTCCATTCTGAGTCAGGAGGGACAGCTCTGAAGCTAGACCAGGCTGGCCAGGGTTTTACCCAGTCTTGTTTTGAAAACTTCCAGGGATGGAGATTGCACCTCTTCCAATTCATGACTGTTAGGTTGAAAAAAAATTGCCATGTATCCAGTCTGAACCTCTCATTTCAGTGTATGTCCATTGATGCACCACTGCATCTTCTTAGTAACTTCAGGCTGTTTGTAGGATGACTGTTGTTACATCCCACTCAGTACTCTCTGGGCTGAACAAGCCCAGCTCTTTCTCCAGGTGAACCCCTTTTGTACTGGTGTGAGGTTAAGTTGGATGTATAAGTGCAGTGATGGAAAGTTCTTTTCTTTTTGTTTGGGTTTTTTTTGACCCAGTCTACTTTGGATGCATGTGTTCCCATTTTATGACAGGACCCAAACACTTGCTGGGAAATGCTCCATGTCAGCTCAGGTCAGGAATAAGAGCAGTTACCTTGAGACAAGCAGCAAGTTTCCTGGTGCTGCTTTCTTCCTAAAGACCCATGTTCTGTCCTTTAAGAGCGCAGAAGACAAAACGATAATGTGCCAGTGTTGAAGGGTCCCCAAGGCCATCTTATGAACCAGCACAGAGTCCAGCAAGATTTTGAGAGTCAGGTAGTGTCAATAAATAAACCTCCTGTATGCAGAGGAAAGGAATACTCTAAGAGATGCTTGGACTAATGACAGTTTATTTTGTAGGATGCTGTCCCCGAAAAAACAGTGACTAAGCCAGCTCCAGCAAAACCCTCCAGGCCCCGACCAAAAAGTCGCTTCTCTCGATACCGGACCAGTTCAGCACAAAGACTGAGAAGGCAGAAACAAGCCAGTTCCCAGCAAGCTGAACTCACACAGGCTGTCCCAGAGGAAGGAAGCACTGCCAGCTTGGTAACCACAACAGATGTCAGCAATGTGGAAGGGCCAGGAGAAGGCAGACAGTTGACAGGATCTGACCCAACTACTATCCTGGCTACAGGATCCCAGTCTAATCGAGCTGCAGTAAAGTACCCCAAAACAAAAAAGGTAAATATGATTAAGTGCCTAAAGTTAGGATGGCAGGCTGGCTGATATTCATTTAGAATGCAGCAAAGAGGTTAACTCTCAACTTAGAATTGAAGACCAAGGGGGAATGTGACTGCAACTGTCATGTACAAGCTAGGATAAACTTGGAAAGGAGGAAAAATTGCAGAAGCTAGCAGGCAGCTGTCACATATTGGGCATAAATTAACTATTAATACATTTAGTTTTGTGTCAAGAAACTAGTTTTGAACAGAGTGATCAAGTTTTTGGAGAATCATCTAATAGGATGACTGGAGCATAAAATCAAGCTACTTCTGTAACACTGGGTTGTGCCTCCAACAGGTGAGAATTGGGTTTGACACAGAAGTCCTTCCTCTTGAGAAGGAGGGGGGTTTTAGCATGTGGGCTGACTTGAGGATTGCTTCCCATACACCACTGTGCCACACTGCCTTTCTTCTCCACCTATACTGGTTGCACTGACATGTGTTTCCTCCTTCAGTACCTGGTTACCGAATGGCTGAACGACAAGGCAGAAAAGCAGGAGTGTCCAATTGAGTGTCCTCTGCGCATTACTACAGACCCAACAGTTTTGGCAACTACTCTGAATATGTTGCCAGGTCTCGTGCACTCCCCGCTGATTTGTACCACACCTAAACACTACATTCGCTTTGGTTCACCTTTCAACCCTGAGAGACGTCGAAGGCCCTTTCTGTTGGATGGCATTTACAGCTCCTGTAAGAAGGTATGTTTGCTCATGTCTTACCTTCACATGATGTATACTCATCTTACTGGCCCCCTTGTAAAGTTGTTGTGTCCTTTTGGAGTTTATTTCCATGTATTCCTGCTGGGCTAGTGTGTTGATGCAGTGTCCAGGCTATGATTGCTGACCTCCTTGCCAGAGTTCAGTTTATATCCTTGCTTTTTGCCATGGTAGAACAATTGTTCTGTGACTGCCCTTTTAGAAACATATACTTTCAGATCTGCAGTGGCTGTTTATTATCCAGCATACATGATTCATAGTGTTGGTTACTGCTCTTAGAAAGTTTTATGCTACTACTTTCACAGTCAGAGAACGGTTGGCGTTGTGGGGATAGGACAGTGCTGCAGAGGACCTCAAGAATCCAGTGCCTCAGTTAAGATCCATTGTCTTTGGAGAGCCTTTGTGGTTTAAAAGCTTTGAGTTTGCCTCTTCACAAGAACAAGTCCACAGCTCTTTGTTTGAGATCACAAACTGCCTACCTACAATAGATACTTGAGGCCATGCAGGAAGCCTGAACCAGGCCCAGCTAAAGATTTAGTTCCTCCAGGGATGACCAGTAAATGCCAGTATTTACCCGTCTGCAGGGAAACATAAGGCATGGTAGTTCACTCAGTCAGATTTGTATCGGAATCCATCTTCCCTGTCGCCTGTTGGTTTTGCTCAGGACTTTTCCAGTTCCTGTGTGATTACCTGAGAACAATTATATAGAAATCTTTTCTGCTCTCCCTGTCTTGGTGGCTTTCAGGTACCATGTCCTGGTTTCTTTATTTGAGGGTGTTTTTCCGGAGAGAATCTTTGGACTTTACTGTTTTCCACCTTCAGCCAATTTGTTGTCATGCCCTAACAGTCTCTTCAGTATTTCCTTCATAGGTAAAGCTCTTCATGGTTCATGCATAGATGTATGACAAAACCTTGTCTGTTTCTGAGTGCCTGGGCAACCTCCTCATGCATCTTTAAGCTGAGAACTGCAAGGTTTGAGCTTCTTTTGAACCTTAACATTGTCTTTGAGCCCCAGGGAAGAGAGAAGCATGCAGAGCAAAGCTGGCAGAGTTATTTGGAGTTCTGTGCTTGGTGCAATTGCCATACAACTCGCCAGCAAGCTCAAAATTGAGGGAAAACTATTGCCGGAACAATTCTGATCTGTTGCTACATTTTACTCTTTTCTACTCAAATGATAATTCTCACTGCTGGAAAGGGAGTGGACTAGTCTCACTATGGATGACATCCATTTAGTCCACACCTTCCTTGAAGCTGTATTCAAAACTGGATGTTGTGCTGCAGCTGGGACATTTTCAAAGCAGAAAAGTTGCTTTGTGCCTTCTAACCTGTACCCATTTTCTGCATCCCAGTATGACAGAGTTTTCTCTGACAGGTTGATTTAAACTCTTGTTCATTTCATGATTTTGTATGTTTGTTAGAACAACCCATTCATTTTCTAGCCTGTAATTGTAGAAGTGATTGTTCTAGCCTGTGCTAAGCTGTGTCATGTTTTTCCCTATCAATTTCCCAGTTTAGCAGGAAAATCATGAATGGTGTCATCTAGTATTCTTGTTTCTTAATCTGAAAATTTAAATGCGCTGCCTATTCCGTTAAATAGTTAATAAAGTACTGAAAGTTGCTGTGTCTAGAACAGATGTTGCAGAAATAATTTGTTAGATATCTACTTTTTGAATGTAAATAATTGTTAACTGTTCTAGTGAGGGGTTTCATCCATTTTGTAGGAGATCTCTGGCTTTTTCTTGGAAAATGCTTTTTAGCATTTGGTGGTTTTATGACTTAACAGTCTGGAGATGTAGAAATCTGCTTCTCATGTTCAGGAATATTTAGAAAACTCACAGGAAACACCAGCCAGCTGAGGTCTAGAAATAGTCCAGAACTTGATGGTACACTCTCTCAAGACCTGATCTGTGTCTTGTCTACTTTTGACTACTCAGCCAAGGAGGTTGATTTATAAAGGCTGTTGAAATAGATCACATATTTTCTTGGATTGTCAGCAGGCCTCATCCTTAAACTACTGAGAACTGTGCCAAAAAACTCAGCTGATGATGTCAGTTTGCATCCAAAGCATGGCAGTGTCTGAACCTCGCAAGGAAACTGAACTGTAACCTGCTCTCACGTTAATCACACACTGTGCAGTGACTTGGCTGTCAGATCAGATGCCACGTTTGAGGTAGAGGTGCTCCAGACTGGCTGGCACTTCTCCCTTTTCCTGGCGGCCACAGTGGAATCCTTGAGTTACGTTTGAACAGAGAAGAAGCGTCTGCTGTACTGTAGTGAAGGCCATCAAAATAGATCCTGTCACCTGCTCTTCATCCTCGCATTGAAGTTTTCACTTTGAGGATTGTGGCCACTGAGTTTGTGATGTACTTTCACGATAGCTTTGAGGAATCATAAGACACACGTGTGTATCTCTAATAGGATACACATTGCTGGCATGCAGATGAACTGTGGATTGCTGAAAGGTAAAAGTACAATTTTAAACCTCTCTAGGACAAGAAGTGTCTGGTAAAGTGAGTCCCTTGGGTAAACTACACAAATGAAAATTGCATTTGCTTTTTTTCTGCAGTTTGCTGTCATTTCACTGGATCACCTGAGTGTTTTCCCTTATATTGTGGCAGTTATCTTTATAGTAGAAAAAGCAAAGGTTCCTGCCTGCCATCAGGAGTCAGTTTGTATCAAGATACAGGGCTAGCACACCCACTGCAGCAGCTGATTTGCTGAGGCTTCAGTTCATGTTTGCTCGTGTGAGATGTGAAACATTCTTAATTGTCCATTTTAGAAGACTACTGTGACTTACCTTTTATATTAGTAGCTGAAGAAAATATTTGCTTTTATTATTCTTTTCTTGGTTTACCCTCCTTGAAAACTGCTGCTTGCATTTTAATCAGATTTTTTTTTTTTCTCAAATTTGCTCTCCTGGGCAGGAAACAGC
Organism: Vireo altiloquus; assembly: GCA_013396875.1. Classification (NCBI taxonomy): domain Eukaryota; kingdom Metazoa; phylum Chordata; class Aves; order Passeriformes; family Vireonidae; genus Vireo; species Vireo altiloquus. The sequence continues at coordinate 214,383 of VZRF01001172.1, read as the reverse complement.
TTTTCTTTGCAAAAATGAGTGTTTGTAGGCAGTTCATTATATTTGTATCCCTTTTCTTTTAAATTATGATTGTTTTTCATAGTTCTAGGTGCCACTGTTCTGCATTTTTGTAGTTATAATTTGCTCTTTACTTATCTCTGTGTTACTGCTGATGCCTGCTGCTCCCAGAACCCATGTCAGGAAGGACACAGCCCCACCACAGTAGGTGGTGGGCTCAGTGCTGACAGCCATGTTCTAACGCGCTCCCACTCGAGCGCACACCAGCGAGGTAACCCTGGGCTTCTGAGCAGCCTGCCCTGCTCTACACAAGTGGAGGAGTTGGAGTGCATCCTGCAGGATTGCAGAGAAAGTACCCGAGGAGTTTCACGTTTATGTAGTCTCGTTCTATTTCAGCGCTGGATCAAACAAGCCCTGGAAGAGGGGATGACTCAGACCTCAGCAGCTCCGCAAGAGACCAGAACCCAGTGTCTATACCAAAGCAACGAGAACAGCAGCTCCTCCAGCATCTGCAAAGATGATACAGGTAAGTGCTCAGCACCATCAGGGCAGCATGGGCACTGGAGTCAGACTGGGCATTGGAGTCAGACTGGGGAAGGTGCTGAGTACCAAAGGCAGCTGTACAAGTGACATCTGAATGTGTCCTGCTGCCTGATGGCACAGCTTTAGGGTAGATGAGAACGTTGCTTTGCCGTTCATTTAAATTTCTGCAGACCCATTCTAGCTTGAGCATCTGTAAAGTTTCTCAGTATTTTCCTGTGAAAAGATAATCACTTATTGTTGCATTAGCAGTCTTGGTTCTCTGGGACCTCTTGTACAATGGAAGGGAGGGAGTAGAGGGAAGAGAGCCCGGGATCATCTCTGCAGCAAGATGCTGTTAAAACTAAATACCTGCTGACTGTCTGAAGATGTAGCAAAGTCTTACAGGCAGTGTGTAATAAACAAATGACTAAGTAAGTTGCAAGGATGGAGAAGCTAAAATCTGTGAGTAAAGCAGCAGAATGGTTAAATATTGTGTCTGAATTTACAGAGAAAGAGAGTGAAGATCAGCCCAGTCAGGGATCAGTTTTCCAAGGATGACAGAAAGGAAGCTAGACATCACACAGATAATACAAATTTGATTATTGAAAGGCTAGATGAATAGGAAGTGAATAGAATGCCAGAACCAATAAATTTACATCTCAAGCAAGACCTAACCTGTAGAATTTACTAGTGATTCGTTCCAGTTTTTTTTTTTTTTAAGTTTTAAGCATCAAGATTATTATTTTGAAAAGAGGTAGGCCTGAGGGAAAGGCTTCAATCCTTTGTGGAAATGGAAATGTGCTTGGGCTCTATTGATGTAGCCTATAGGGAACTATTGGGTTCAGCTAATGATAACTGAGCTGCCTCTGGTTTGTTTGTGAGAATCACAGTGACAGGTCCTCTGACCTCTCTCCTCTTTTTAACCTTTTCTGTCTTCCTTTCCCCTAGCTCCCTCTTGTGCTTGCTTCTAGTTGAAATATTTGCTTTCCTTGTTCACTGCATGTTACTGATTATGTATTGTTCTGTTACCAGTATCTAGGCATTGATATAGAAGTAATTCAGAGGTACTTAATTTTTAGGAGTCTTTTGTAGTTGCATTGAAGACTCCTGGGCTTCATTTGGGCTGGGAGTAGGGGGAAGAAGACAACATGTGATTTGGTCATGGCCAGTGGTTCATCCGTGTCCTCAGCTCAGTTTGTGTTTCAGACTTGCTGAGTCCCCTGAAGAAATGGAAGTCTCGCTACTTGATGGAGCAAAACGTTAAGAAGTTGCTGCGGCCGCTGTCTCCTGTAACCCCCCCGCCTCCCGTCCCTTCGGTCCCCGGCTCAGCCAGCCCACAGCTGGCCACGCCCTGCTCGTCGCTGCCCGGGGAGGAGGAGACTCGAAATGGTTACGGCGTCATGTTCTCGCCCATCCCCTCTCTGGCTGCAAGCCGCTGCAATACTCCACTACAGTTCGAGGTAAATTTGCCCGGGGCTGGGTGTACTAAAAAGAAAGGAACAGCAATATTTGCAGCAGAGGTGGCACGAGGGACACCTTCCTTTTTGAGTATGTATTCCTGAGCAGCATCACAATCTCAGCTTCAAGAGCACTGCTGCCTTTCTCTTCTGCTTCACTTCTGGACAGATCTCCTGCTCTGTGAAATATCAAACTTTGCTACAGCACAGCCTCCCCTCACTTTGTAGCTATCAGTAACATTAGTCCTATCTTTTTTTCTATTTCTGCAGAGTAGTTCCTAAATGTCTCAGGTTTTTCAGTAATCTTTAATCATCTTCCCAACTTCAAATCTCTGTGCCAATGTGGTTTTCAGTCCCTCTTTCTTCCAAAGAGTCCAAATGTTCTATTTCTCAGAGGCTGTAAGATATCCTTAGCTCCTCTTTCCCCAAACAGCTTTCGGTAACCCCAAGTATGGTAGCCATACTTCATGTCATCTTCCACTATATTCTTTGGTTTTCTTTAAGTGGACTGGGTAGGAAATTGCCTTAATACCTTTGATTTCTTGATAGTTTCCTTTTGCAAAAATTAGCAGAATTAATGAGCAGGCTGTGTAGGTGGTTTCCATTGCTCTAAACTCTGTGGGAGAGTTACCAGTATTCATCCAGTCAGGACCCTCCACTCTGTGCCTGTGAGTAGGAATCATGCTGTTTGCAGGTGTCATTTTGTTTTCTTGTATTGCATATTTTCATTAAAAAAAACCTCATAGAAGGCTTCAGGCCAGCTGCTCATACTCTGCCAGTTAGAACCATTTAAAAAAATGGTGCAGTGATGGCCTGCTCCATACCAGGGACTACCCTGCAGGAATCCCTCATCGGTTTTGCAACAGGGCAAATATTCCTTTGTGGTACTTCTAGCTTAACGTGCTTTGATTATTTTCTTTAAAAGCCCTTTCTTGTAAGCTGTTTGAGAGGCAGCTCTGTAGAATTTAGCAGGGAAGATTGTGGAGTATTGAGGAGAGAGATGAAAGACTGTTTCAGGCAAAAAGAACTTTACTGGAAACAATCCTCACCCTTGCAGTGGCTGAGGTGGCAGATCAGGGCAGTGTTGCCATGAACCTTCACAGTCTAATCACTCCTTTCCTGTCCCACCTTAGTGTTAATTAGCCTTGATTTCACTGGGTATCTATAATTTACATGCCTTTTCCCTTCTTTTCCTTTTGAAAAGAATCTAACAACTCACTGGACCACAGTTTTAATGAGTAACTGCATCTCCCCAAGTATAAACCTGTGGCACTGTGGTAAGAAAGCAATAGAAAAATTCTTTCATCAGTTCACAAGCTTCCTTAAGCAAGCAGAAGTTGTGACTTGGCATCTTGTCTTGCTGGGAGATACATTTTTGAAGAAACTTCCTTCTTGACTGATTTACTAGCTGCTCTCCATAAAACTTGTATCATAAGCTTCTGAAGCTCTCTTTGCCAGGTTTTTACAGATTGAGGTTTTTCAAACTCAGTTTTGTGATCTTTTTAGAGTGGAAACAAATTGAAGGATGCTTGGCCCCCCATATTAATAAGAGTAGCCAGAAGCATGATGACATACACATACCTCTGCTTTTTTTATGGAGTTTGTCAGAAGTTTTTGTTACGAAATTTCTGAGATTCCTCAGTTTTCTGAGGTTTTCTACTTTGCAGAAAACAATGTCTCCTGCTATATTTCTCTGATAGCAGCATAGCTCTGGGAATTTTGCCTCTCTGATTCTATTTTAGGCCTGCTCAGCAGCATGGAAAAGGAAGTGCTCGGGAAGAGCCCTTAACCGTGCTGTCACAGGCATACACTGCCTTCACTGATAGGTGCTCAGGTGATACAGTATTTCGTAAAGCTGGCTGCTCACACTTCTTCTCTTGATGTGAGCTAGAAAGGTGGGCCACGGTAGATTGAAGAGGACATGTTTGTTTGATAGTATATGTCTGTCTTTGGGGGGATCTTTACTTTCTGGGCTAAACCAGGCTTTTCTTCTCTCCCATGTTCTCAGACTAGAAACCATAAATGTCTTTCTCTATATTTCATGGTGCAAAGTCAATGTGATAGCATCAGAAGTATAAAGAGTTAGCTGCTGCTTGTCTTAACATTCATGTGCTTTGTTTTGGGTACTAAGATGCAGTAATCCAGTCCTATCCATGCTTCCAGGAAGCTTTAGAAACCACTTAACCAACCATGATGCTGTCCAGTCTGGGGCCAGTTCTCGGGATAGTTGTTTAAAATAGCCATTGCTAACCTGTGTGCTTTTGTACATTGTAACTGTCACTTGACTTTTGAAGTAGATGAATAACTAGATGCTTTTCCCTCCTCTAGAACGTATCCTCCCCTGAGAGCTCCCCTGCGCATAGGCCCGAGTCCATGTCACCTGAGGTAGTTATGGCACCTGAGCTGGGAGCGCGTGGGCTGTGTGTGCATGCTGGGAGGGGAGGGAGGAGTGTGCAGGCACTGGGAACAAGGGAGGAGCTTTAGACACACTAAGGCTGAGGAGCGTTTTCAGGGTTATCACAACAAAACAAACAAATTGAAGACTGGAATTTATGATTCGCTCATTGACCCTGGTGGGAAGGGTAGTCTTCCAGGCAGTGCGAAGACTCAGTATGTCTCAGTTACTGAGGTGTGGCCAAGAGATTTGGCCACCCTGGAATTGCCATCACCAATTTCACTCAGCCCAGCCCATGAGTGGTCTGTGAAATTTACTGAGTAGTGACCAGATGACTGCTGGGGAAGGGAGGGCATTCACCACTAGTTTTGACTTAAGAGCACACAGTGGTACACCTGACCTGCTCTTTTCAGCCTTGACTTATCACCTGCTCACTTGCAGACTGAAAATATTGAGAAGATGCCAAAAAGTAGTATTTTGCTTACTCGCTGGCCTGCTGTAAAAGATGAGATGAACTACCTTGCTCAGTGCCTGTTTCATAGTAGAAAATACATGCTCATCTCCAATGTGGTAGATTACTTGGAACCGTAATACAGCAGGGGAAATGTTCTCAGCTTCAGCAGGAGGGCAGAGCTTGTGCCTGGTGCTGCTGTGTTCTTCCCTCTGCACTGTAGTCCTGCAAAGAGGATGAAATCTTGTCAGTTATATTCATTGTCTGAGATCCTGACATATTAATGTAGTGAAGGAGATGATTATTCTGCTGCCCTGGAGGGTTTTTGGCACTTCAAGTAGATAGATGAATATACTGTTGTATCATTGCCTAGTGCTCCAGAAACTCTGACAGCACAAAGATGATGCCATTGTGGTTTTGTTGGAAATTTTAAAATGTAAAAATTCAGTAAAAATTAAATGAATGTACTATTGTTAGAGATTTCCAAAGCTCACAATGAGTGAAAACAAATGGCTTAGAGGTCTTGGGTATTTTATTGTTAAGAAGTTAGTAGTGGCTGACTTGGGACAGGCAAGAACTTGGCTAATAAAACAGCAGAAGGACAGCAAATCTCTTCTGTTCTCTCCTGGCCACTGCTCTATGTTAACATCAACTTGGGGATGTATGAAGCAATTTAAAATGCTGGGTTTAATTCATTAACTGCCCAGGGATAGTGTTGAGCCTTATCCTCTTGCTGCAGAAAGACTGCTGAAGGGGAAAGGGCATCCCATATTGGACAGCTGAACTGATCATTGTTTAGTCTCAGGCATTCTCCTGTGGAATGAGCAGAACAGGAAAGAGCCAAAGGGGTGATCAGAAAGGAATAGGGAACCAGGAAGCTAGCACTGTACAGAGGATTTTCTGACTTAAATTTCTCTCCCTACCCTTGCTTGACCCTTTTGCTGACTACCCACCCCCCTCCTATATCCTTCTCGGATTTTGCAGGTCTGCCTCCGATCCGACCTGGATTTGAAGGGTGGGTACCTGGATTCCAGTGCAAACACCTGCCAGGAACGGCCATCGCTGCTCAGCTTTGGATCCTCTGATGTGACTCCACAATCCTCCATAAACTCTACTTCAGAGATGAACTTCCCAGGGAAAAGTGGGGAAGCACAGATGCTGCTACGAAGCTCTGATCAGGCTTTTCGGACAGAGTTTAATTTAATGTATGCCTTCTCCCCATTGAACGCTATGCCACGTGTGGATGGGCTGTTGCGGGGGTCTCCTCCTTTGGGAGAGAGGAAGCCAATGAATTCGGAAGCAGGCTGCTGTAGCTCTCCTGCTGAAGGGTATTTCAGCAGACACGAGTCAGGGCTGCTCAAAGAGACAGTGCATGGATCCATGTCCCCCTGCGGCGAGAGGGCTTGTGAAGGTGCCAGAGCTGCTCCCCAAAATCCACCACAAAGGAAGAAGGCAAGTACTCCTGTAAAAGAAATTCTTAGATTGCCATGATGTTTGCAGTTCCCACTAAGGTTCCTGCAAAGACTTACAGGGAGAATGAAGAGAGTTTGGGTGAGTTATTCAGCCATCCGTTGCCTGGGTGGAAACAGTTGTTACAAGAGAGGGAGCTACCTTTTAGGCAAGATTTTGATCTGAGAAGTGTCAAAAAAAAAAAACCATAGTGAAAATACCTTTTCTGGGATCACAGAAAAGAGAGCAGGATGCTGGCAGCTTTCATCAACAGTTGTTAAACTGAGACAAGACCCAGAGCAATAACACAGTGCAGCTGTACAGCTGGTGGAGGTGTTATTTATCAGGATGAAAAGCGTCCTTACTAGGAAAGAGGGTCTAATGTTTCAAAAGAAAACATAGGCTATTTATTAGAACATATTAGAATATTTTCATAGCATTGCAAAGAAAGTAAGATGAAGGTTATTTAAATTTTAGTGCTTTGAAACTAAAAACACAGGAATCTAGTGTAACAAAAGCAAATACATACTGATTTCTTACAGCGGGCCAGTGACCCTCATGGGACTAAAACTGAGGTAAAATGTTAAGTCAAGGTGGTGCTGTGATAAAACTGGATACTCATGGGACAGATAGCAGTGCCTTTTCCTGTACTTGGATTTCTTTTTTTGTGGGAAGTGGGGTAGCTCAGATCACTTGTATAAGGGTCCAGCTGGATGGAATATCTTATTTCCTTTCCATTTCTGGAGTCCCTTGATTTTTTTTTTTCCTTTGGTTTTTCTTTTAAAATTACACTTACCTTAAAACCTTCATATGTTGAGTTACTTTTGGAAATACCCTGTTCAATATTTTAGCATCATAAAGCCTTCTGTATGGGCATTGAGTCATAGCTGATAAATTCTTCAGCAGAGCTGCCTTCTGTGAGTCCTTTATGGCTCCATACCTCATAATAACTCTGAGGGAAGGCACGCTGAAAGGTAAGTGCTCAGCTGGAAATATTTGTGTCTTTTTGGTTCTGCTGACCTTCTGTTGCGAGGCTGCTTTATCTTTGGTGACTTTGACAAATCTGAGACTGTTTTGCCCAAAACACATTCTACCTTTGCTACAAGCAGTTTGTTTTGGTGGTAGTGCTGGAAGTTTGCAATGTCTCCATAGCAGGAATCTGCTCTAAGCAAAATAAAATTCTGTACAAGGCTTCACCAAGCTTTCAGTGTTAATGTGGCTGAACTAGTACAGATTAACTGGGCACTGAAGATACCAGTTCTATAAAGAAGACTGTTATGATCTGTTTTGGGGATGTACAGGTATTGAAAAAAAAATTACATAATGTCTTGAACCAGAGAAGAGTGTACGTTTTGAAGGGAGGGAGATTATAGAGGCTTGATGCTTGAATATGGATGTCCTGAAGTAATGTGAAAATCCAGGTGGTTAGAGAAGCAAACGAGCTGGATGTTTTTGCTGAAGTATTGGTCATAAAAGGTAAAAGGTGGGTGATCATGGCAGTCTGAATTTGCACCACTTAGCTCTTTTCTGGAGTGCCTGCAGATCCAGCAAGAGTTGATAATCCCAATGTCTTTTCAAATTTTACCTGCAGATGCAGAAGATTTTTTTAGAAGGTGCTTGGGCCTGTTCCTCCCTCTGTCCTAGCCCTCTGTGTTCCCTGACTCATGGCTGCATTTTCTTGCCCAGGTGTCGCTCCTCGAGTACCGCAAGCGGAAACAGGAGGCCAAGGAGGGCGGCGATTCCGGACGTGGTGCAGGGACCCCCACCCGGCAGGGCAGCAGCGGCTCCGGGGCTGACACGGATGGGAATGGCCTGTCAGGCTCCACAGCGCGGACTCCGTCCTCCCCACAAAGTGGCTTCTCCCCTTCTCATCCCTCCCTGCCTCACGTAGAGGACATCAGCCCACCAGACTCAAGGGGCTGTAGTTCTTCATCATCGCTCAGTAAATCCCAGGAGAGCATCAGCAGTAGGTGGTGAGTGTTATCCTTCCAAGCAAGCCTGAGATTGCTCCACAGGGAAGGACTGAACTCCCGAGGGGGCATTTCCATAACAATACATGCAGTGAGATGGATTCATTTGGGTCTCTTGGTATTGTTCTCTTTCATAATTGCTAAACAAGTGTGAAGGATACCAGCACTCTGCTCAGCCTGTCTTTTAGTCCTTGGTCTAGATATCAGAAATCTGTCTTGAAAGGTACAAAGGTAAACAGTTGTTGCTCTTCCACCAGTTTCTTTTTGAGGTCTTGGGTTGTAAGGTCTTGCCCAGGCAATGAAAATCTAATTCAGGTCTTTTTTTGCTGAACCTTCACTCTTTTTGAACACAAGTGATAGTAAGTCCACTCCTATTCTGAAGGGAAGCTCGCAGGCCTCTGCAACCTTTGTATTTGAGAAGCAGGGACTGTGCAACAACTCCAGCTTTGCTAATGTACCAGACTCTGGTCAGCGGCATGCCTAAGACATAGACAAACCACATTTATCATGGTTACCATGAGAAGGTTTGATAAGGGGAAAGACTGGTCTTCAACAACATTTGAATGTGGTCCAAAACATGAAGTAGTGCACTGAGTTGCTGAGTGTGACATTATAGTGCCAGTGATGGCTGGGAGGTTCTGCTGACTGGAGCTGTGTAGGGCACTGGCTCTGCTGCTCTGGCATCAGGTTCTGGTCGTGCACACCACCAGCAGAAAGGCACACACAAGACACACAGCTCCCTTTCCTGATGCTGATCTCCACATACATGGTTGGGTCACTGCTTGGGTAATGGCAGGGGGTGGCATGGGGAGAGATGCAAAGCAATGCTGAGGGCAGTGAGAAGTATGAAGTTTGTGTTGAAAGCACTTGGGTGAATTTGTAAGAGTAATAGATCTGTTTCCTTCCTTTTTCCATCACTTTTCAAGCAGAGTTTAATAGAAACAATTTTTCATTTACCTCTGACAGTTTTCTATCTACTAGATATTGGGACTGGCCACAGCTGAGGCAGTCTGCTAATGATTAGTTTATCTTCATTATTTTCAGATATTCTATAAAAGTGGTAATAGCCCATGTTCTCCTCCTGTGCTCCTTCCTTCTGCCTGTAAAAGAGCAGAAAAAAAGCCAACCAGCTGAATGAACTAAAACTATTTCAGGATCAGGTGTCAGTGTGGCATGCTTGCTTTAGTACCATCTTTTATGTTTTGTGAGCTTCATCTGCTGCTCCCTCAGCAGGTGCTGCTCTGGCTTCCGTTTCCCACATGGTTTCAGGAGTAAGTATTGTGTGGGAATAAAGATCCTATTGTTATGGGACACTGGATATAAAGTTGAAATCATGCTGGTACATTTTGAAATGGGATTAAGCAGATTTGATTTTCTGCCTTTAAAATTCTTGAATTTCTGTGTTTTAATGGGCACGGCTGACAAACGTACGCTCACCTTCTACTTTTAAAAAATATATTAGAACCTGTTACTGAGCTAAAGTGACCCAATTTTAGCTTTCACTCCATGTGCTTACATATCAGATACATTTCCAGACATTCACAATAATATTAGGAACAGAAGAATTTGGTGGGAACTAAAATTCCGTGCCTTAATTTATAGAGTTTTCCAGATTTTTGCTGAATTCTGAAATAATTGACAATAGCTTTCATTAAAAAAAAAAAACCTGTTTGTCTATTTCAGTTGGCAGGATAAAGCCATCACAATGTAAACAGATGTGCTGCTGCTCAGTAAACCCAGCCTTGCAGAAAACAAGTCTCCAAACAAAATAATAAAAAAAATCTAATGTAAAGCAGAGTTTTCAATATATCTTAAAAAAAATTAAATACAGAAACCAGTCAATATGCTGTTAAGCTACATGCTTGCATGGTATGCAGTGCATTTAATATAATCTAATTATTTAAATTCAGGCCTTTTTAAGGCTCAAATTCTTCAGTGTCCAGAGTAAAGGCATTGGAAATCCCTGGTCATGCTGATGCTGTCTATAGGTTAAAAGACATTTTTCTAAAGAGATTTGCATGGTCCTGTGCGTGGTAGATGGAATGTTGACCTAGGGGTCTGGGTTTGTCTGTAACTCTGTTTTCTTCAACAGTTGGACTTTAGGAAAGCCTTTTTACCTCTTTTTCACCCTTGGACAAGACACTTACAAAATAGAACAATATCTGGCACTAATCTTGAGTGGAGACATTTCACAGGCATTATACAAAATAAAGAATACAAAGTGGCGTTGGCAGGCAAAATGCCCCAGCTAGCTCTGCTCAGGAATATTGCAGTATCCCACTAAATTGTCTTGGCACGTATTATTATAAAGGTATTGAGTTTGCTGCTTCTTAGTTTGAATGAAAGTAATTATGCAAAATAACTACAGTTAATCTTAAGCCAATACCAGGATTTTTGAAACAGTGTTGAATCTCTAAACAATTTTTCCGTAACCAGGTGATTTACTGAACTGGATGCTTATACCATATTTTTGATCAAAGAATTGGTATTCTTAGGGCAGTGGCATCATGATAGCCAGGGATCAGCAGTCTGAAATCCCACTGGAGGTTTTTTACATGGCATAAGCAGTTGAGAAGTTTGTTCCTCATCTGTCTAAAGAGCTAGTGGTCTCTGAACCCCTGTGCATTGGTCACATTGCTCTCAGCTGTGTCGCAGAAATCCTCAGCTGTTCCTGGGGCTTTGTTGCAGGATGGTCCCGACGTCAGTGGAGAGGCTGCGGGAGGGCCGGGGGATGCTGGAGAAGGTGCTGCGGAGCGGTGCAAAGGTGTCCCAGAGACACGAATCCTCCCCTACCCGGGACAGTGCTCTTGAGAGAGATGCAGGTAGGATGGTGAAACTTTGGGGCGTTTGGTTGGTGGGAAGTGATGTGCTTAGATAACTTTGCCAACTTGTCTGTGAAGCTGGCTAGTTGTACCATCATCCTTAACATTATCAAAGCTGCCTTCTGCAAACCATACTTTACTGTTACTCAGATATTGCTTGAGCCTGTATCCCTCTTTGGTTAGACCTGGAAGACCTCTAGATTTTTCCAGGGATTGAATTCAAGACTGCCTGCACCTTGACTCTGACAGGGACAGCTTCTTTATCCTTGGACAGATGGGTTAGCACCTCCAATGCTCTGAAAGAGCTATCATTTAATGCTCATTGAGCTTTAAACAAGGTTAGACCTTCAGACAAGTGTATTACTTTGTTTCTGAGCATTTTAGGGCAAGTATGTATTTCCTTCATTCCAAATCAGACTTTTCCCCAATTGTAGTAAGGTGTGTTTGAGACTGGCTTTGAAAATTGATTTCTCATTCAGAGTTCTCTTGGTTTTGTACACCTAAGTGCATTTTTTCAGTGCTTTTTTTTCATCAAGTCTTGAGAAGAAGTCCTCTTCCGTATCAAATGTGTCACAGTTTCATGGGACCCCATTGGGAGTCTTTTCCCTGTCTTTCTCATACCAGTGGATGTGGCTTTCTTGGTTATTTTTTAGAAGGGTAGGCAAAATCCAGGCTCTTGGAACAGGCCTTTGTCCAGTGTAACCTGTACAGCTCTGGCTCTTCAGTGTCACCCAAGAATTAGGATGGAGTTAAACTTTCATCTGCAGCAATAAATTCTTTCTTGTTATGCAAACCCCATCCCATTCTGAGTTGTGAAAACCTAATGCTGCAGCTGACAAAAGTAATCTTGCCTCCTTCATCCTAGCACAGCAAAGTAAGTTTTTTCTTCTTTTGCTTGCTCTGGCAGTTTCTTCAGCAGCTTGTTCAGATTCTTGTTTAGACTCTTTGAACCACCTCCCCTCCCCCAGTTGCTGCTCTGCTTCTTAGTGAAACAAATGGGTGGCTGAATCCCTGCTGTTCCTGGTAGCACCTGGAGGAGTTGTGAAGATGCACATTTTCGCTTTATGTTGTAACAGATAATATTAACAGGAACTAAAAAATCCCAAAGTTGGAGGGTTTTCTGATGAGGCATGTAGCAATGAAATGGAATTTGTGTGCATCACACACTTCTGAGAACTGCAGCTGCTCTCAGCAACACCTGTCACTTCATATATGCTTTAGGTTGACACAGGCCAGTACTGCCAAGAAAAGCAGTTATTCATGTCTTTCCCTTGTGCAGATATTGAGAATGGGGGAGGGAAATGTTGGCTCTAGCTTTTAACTTTGCATAAAGCAAATTCAAGAAGGTCATCGTTTATTTACCCTCTAATTTAGTCTTTCAGTAGTCTTTCACTTATCAGGGTTTCTTTCTGAGAACAGGCACTGCCAGTAAATTGTGCAGCCCTACTGGTGTGCCCAGCCTTTTAAGAAACAGTCTCTTCCAGAAATCTTTAGATTTCTTCTGATTCTCATACTCAACTTCTGTTAATCACAATGATCTCCTGGATTGAACAGTCTCTTCTGTGCATGACTTTTTGACAAAACTTCTGAATTTTGCCATTCTGCAGTACTTGGAATGTCACTAAACAGCCACTTGCTGCATCAATGTCATTTCAGAAATGGAAGGTGGCACAGGACACGTGCTGGAAGCTTCACAGCCCCGTCTCTGTGCAGGCCTGTGCCCTGAGGGAATTTCTGAGCCTCAAGAACAGACAAGAGCTACATCCACATCCCTCTTAGCTAAGCCAGCACTGTGGTGTAGCACAGAGAGGACAATGGCAGCAGAACCATGGGCACTGCTTGCACTTATGCTTGTGCCAGTGCAGCTGGGGCAAAGCCAGACTTGTCTGGCAGAAGTACAGAGTACACTGAGGCAGCGTGTCCTGTTTCCTGACTGAGACACATCTGTCATATAAATTTGATACTAAGACCAACACTGTTTCACCAAGGCATTTCAAATGTGGCTGCTGAGAATCCCTGAGATGCTGCAGATAAACAGTTCTGTCTCATTAGTCTGCAGCAGAACTCTGATGTGAAATCATCTAGTCCCAGCAGCTTCACCCTCCTGCAGAAAGCAGGATCACCAGCCGTGGTTAAAGGGGTAGCAGCTGAAGCACAGTTGGCACAGTGGTTGGGTCACTGCAGTAAGTCCTTGCCTACCCCAGGTCTAGTTCAGTGATACGGTAGGACAAGAAGCTCACCTACCCTTGAAGTGCGAGAAAGGCTTACTCTGTCTGGAAGCATTTTATTCTTCTTGGTCTCTCGTGTATCTGAGGTGGATCAGTGTGTGCTGTGTGCTGCCAGTGCCCTTCAAACCTCAAAGCATTTTCATCGTCTTGGCTTCTTACAAAAATAGGCATTTCTGAGATCTAAGAGTATCTCTGTTTGTAGCATTTCAGTTGGCTTGTAAACAATAGTCCCCAAAATGGCAGCATGGGATGTCTGTCTTTGGAAGTGTCTGGATCTGCCTTTGAGGAAAGCCTGCCACAGGATCCTGCTGACAGCCCTCTAAGAAGGGCAGTTTTATCTCCTGAGCTGGAACTGTATCCAATGTGGATTCATGTAACCATGACTGTGCAAGAAATTGCTGAGTCCTTAGAAACCATCTTCTACCTCTTGTATCCTACTGAAAACCCAGTGGAGCCCTGGCTATGTCTGTGCACTATCTCCAGGTGTGATCATGGAGGCAGGCTGGTCCAAGGCAGGTGGGCTTTGTGATAAACAGGAGCAAACTGATGTGAGGGGAGCAGCCATTCTTTCACGTGTGGCTGTTCACACATGTTCCCAATTGTCTTTTGCTGGGTTTCTTCAGTTTTTGAAATGCTGGTGGCTGGGAGACTGGACTGTGTGGTGTCATTTGAGAGGGAGCTGCTGGCCTTGGTCCTGGGGGTGACGTTTAACGTCTTGCATGTACATTGCAGATGCAGCAGAAGAAGACACTCCAGAAGCCCACAAAGGACCGGCAGTTTACAGTCCTTCTCGATACAACTACCAGGTAGATGCTTTCCTGTCTTATCTGCCCATTCTGAAATAAAGCTTTATAAGGAGATAAAGGGGAAATAGGGCTTGGCTGCCATTGTTCACAGTGCTGCACTAAGCACCTTTGGATGAGAAGCAGATAGGAAACGTGGAAGTCAGCCTGACATGCCTTTTCCTTTTTTTCTCCATGGCTTGTTCAGCTGCTGCAGTCTGACAGTCCCCAGGCAGAATCACAGACCCTGCTCCAGCAGAGCTCCTCCCCGTACAGAGGGCACCTCGCGCCGTCTCCTGGATACAGCTACCGAGCAGCAGCACAGAGGACAGGACACAGCCTTTCCCATGGTTCCTCGGAAACATCCCTCTCCTCCACCTCGTATTCCAGCCCTGCCCACTCGGTCTCCACAGACTCCTCTGCCCTGTTTGCAGGGAATTCGGGGTATTTCAGCAGCCAGCAGCACTCTGGCAGCATCAGCAGCAGCCTCCTGAGGAAGAGCTGCCCTGCGGCTGCCAGCCCGGCACAGCAGACGGCTGTGGACTCACTCTCCTCCGAGTCGGGCTCCCAGCCCTGCACAGGCGTGTCAGGCTCCTCCTCCACTCCCCAAAGTGCCCGGTCACTACAGTCAGACTTGCGGACTATCAGCCTGCCGAACTCTGGGCAGTCTGTTCTCTACCAGGGCTCCCGGGGCGCAGTGATTTCCAATGCACAACACTATCCTCACCGTGGGGGAAGCAGTGTCCATCAGTACAGACTGCAGCAGCTTCAAGGTTCTGGAGTAAAGACTCAAACAGGACTTTCCTAGGGCTGCCTGGACTTCAGGAGGACAAAACTGCCCATAGCTCCTTCCAGTCACCACTGGAAGTGGCTCCTGGGCCGGTGTTGGGAGCTTGCACCTGATGCTGGGGTGCCAGGGGTCAGAGGCTGAGGTCTGAAATGCACGGGTGAGATTTGTGAGCAGTATTGGCCTCTGGCCTGGTAGGAGACCACAGATTTCTCCGAGGCAGAGACTGTAGCAAAGCAGTTCCCTGACATGTGGGTACATTGCAAAAACAAAAACAAACAAAAAAAGGAAAAAAAAAAAAGGAAAAAAAAAAGCAAATGGTTCAAGTGCAATGACTGTGGCACAGCCTCTGTCTCTGGTCCGTGCCCATGGCCACAGTCATTCATGCAGCATGGACACAGTTCTGAATTCAAAAGCAGTTTAAAAGAAATGTTGGGGGAAGTTAACTCCAATCTCTTTATAGGTCAGGTTCTCAGTGCATTCTGGGGAGGGCTTTAATCCGTTACGATCATTCCAATCACAAGCAGACGAGCGCACACGGCTGCCTTCGGGCCTGGGTCGCCACTGCCGCCATCGGAGCTTTTTCCTGGACGAGTCTCTGCAAATGTGAACAGCGTGGGAGGGGGTTGGAGCGTGTGCTTGTGGCTGCAGAGGATCCGGGGTGTGCTGTCATGTGCTGCTTCATCGCAGGTCTGTCGTGAACGAGTGTTTAAGGTCGCTTAAGGAATCTGTGAACAGGAGCGTGGCTGGGGCCGTGTTGCCACGTGCTGCTGTACCGGGGGCTCTCTGGCTGCTGGTGCGCAGCGCACAGGGGATGGCCAGGGCCTGATGGGTCAAGTGATGCTGCGGCACACAGGGAGGCTGCAGGCAGAGGAGCGGAGGAGCTGCAAGGGGCAGTGGTGGGTGGGCACCCCGGTCTGTGCCGAGCCAGAGGTACTCCAGGCAGTGCCATGTAGGGTCTTTCCCAGCTGCTGTCACCCCCCAAGTGTGGCAGGAGAGCCAGCCCAGACACGGTGCGCTGTGTGTTCAATTCCATACAATTGCCAGCTTCTTTCTCACTTGTTTACTGTAATATCGGGTGTGTTTTTATTTATCTAATTTTATATTCAGTTATAACCATAGTAGGTTAGCTAATATATGACAGGTGTCATCCCTGGTGCTGCAGTGGAACTTCTCCTTTCTCTTGGATAACATAATGCTGTGAGTCTGTCTCCCCTCTCCTTGCAGATGCACAGTCTTCTTCCTCTTTTTTTAGGACTGTTACAGATTTCTCTAATTCACAATTGAAATCAGGTGTTTGTTCAGCCTAGGGGAGACTTTTAAAATATTGAAACAAAGAGTAACTTTCTCACACTGTCTGGCTGTGAGCGTGTTGGGATGGAACTTGTCACCCCGCAGCTGGGTGTCTGTATACTGTATAAAATAGGTGTAAACTTCACTTGGCTTAGCCCTGGAGGTGCAGCCTCCCCTTTCGTGCTCTGAGCAGCACGGGGCAGGCGGGCTCTGCCCTGCCAGGTGGTAGGAGGGGGCCAGGGGGGCCCTGCCCAGAGGCTCCAGCACCTTCGGGCGCAGCAGGGGGGCAGGAGGGAGGGACCCTGGAAAGCTCTAGGAAAGGTGGGGGCTGTAGCTTCTTACTCTAGTGGAGTTTTTACACCATGCTGTAACATTTGAACTTTCACAAGAGATGTAATAATTTTGATAATAAAAATACTTAACTTGAAAACTAGTATTGTTGAATTTCTTACCACCTTGAGCACTGTTGCCCAGCACATAGGGCAAGGAGGTGAGGGCCTGTAAGTCTCTCTTCCCTGTTCCTGCAGGATAAGCAAATCCTTGCAGGAGCAGCCTTTCAGAGCTCCCTCCTGCCTTCTGCCAGGTGAAGCTGGGAGCTGCTGTTCCTGAGGAAATTCCCCAACCTGGCTGGGATTGTGAGATTTTTGGCTGTGTTGCTGCTGCTCTTCTTCCCCAAGCTCATTTGGGGAGGAGATGGATGCGGAGGATGTTCCCTACACCACTGCAGCTGCTTTAAAACCTGGTGTCTGGTGTGCCAGAACTCCAGTATCCAGGGTTTTCTTACTGCTTGCCTTTTCCTTAGGAAGCCTGATGTGCAGCTGAGCTTGGCGTGGGCCCTGCCAGGTGTGTCTGCAAGTGCTGCTCTGAGGTGCCCATGGCTTCTGGTGTTCAACCGCCCTCACCGTGAGAATGTTCCCCCTGACACTCTGTGGGACAGCAGCTGTTATGGCTCGTTCTGTCCTTTTGCATCCCCCAAGAGAGTGGCTCCATCTCCACTACTCCTTCCCTGAAAGCAACTGTGGGTTGCACTAACCCCACCCTTTTCACCCTCTTCTGCCATCTGCCTGTGTGGGGCTCATCCAGGCTGTGAGCATGTCCAACTCAGGGGAGCCAGAGCTGGCCAGAGCTCCCCATGCTGCCCTCACACAGCCTGGAATGCTCTCCCCACTCCTCTACCAGAGCATGCCAATAGATTGACTGGCCATTCTTAAGTAGTTTTTTTTTCCATCAAGACACTGGAATTCGATGAATTTCAGGAGGCTCCTATCAGCCTGTGTTAGTGAGCTGACAGACCACTCGTGCACTGTGGACAGGCAGAAGAGATGGGTTCAAAGGCTCCTAGGGATGGATGGGATCCCTGCCCCACCCCCTACTTCGCCATTAAGTGGGACAGACCCTTTCTCTGGGGACTTACTCTGGCCAGAGCCCCTCTTTGTGTGCCAGCCCATGTGGGTGGAGGCTCAGCTCCACAGGCTGCAGGGTGGGCTCCCCACCACATCTCAGACACTCACAGTGGGTTCTTTGGCCTCCTTGCAGACCACCTCCTCTGGTGATGGCTGGGAAGAACCAATCCCTACCCTCCCCACACCACAGGGCTCCGAGCTTGTCTGGTTTGAATTATATTTTCAATAAGGTTTTGTGAAACACTGTATCAAACTTTGTACTAAAATACAGATATATTACAGCTACTGTATTCCTTTCTCCACTGATTTTCTTGGTTTGTTTTTCCAATTCGGCTGGCAACAGCTCTTGCAAGCTGGCAAGACCCGGGCACTGCCAGGCGCAGTGGGTTCCTGTTGACCTCGTTCCAGGGGGCAGCTGTTGGAGGGATGTGGGCACTGCTGGGCTTGTGGCTGGCAGACAGCACTGGCAGGAATGCTGGCACCAACTCCATCCCGGGTGATCTTGGCTCCCAGATGGTGTTTCGGCACAGCTCCTTCCCCCACTGCCACCCCGCAGGGCCTCAGGGCACCACTTACCTGCTCCAGCCAACCCCTCGTGCCTGGTGAGGCGCTGGGTCCTGCAGAGCTCTTCACTGCTATCCCTCAGCAGCCTCCACGATCCGTGGCCCCATCCCAGGGCTGCTCCCTGCACCCACTCGCCCTGCTCCCTGGCCTTGCCCAGTGCCTGGGTCCGGCCCTGCCCTGGGCCCTGCAAAGAGCCCCAGCTGCTCGCACTGAGACACGGCCAGTGCTGAGGACTTTATTGCATTGTGAGGGCTGTGGTGACCCAAGCCCCTGTGGCCAGGGGAAGCTCACACATACACGCTGGTCTGGCCAACAAAGCCACAGCTGGGCTGCAGCCACCCGTGCCAGAGTGTCGGCTTACGGGTGCTGTGTGTGGGCCTTGGAGGCCGCCGGATTCAGCGCTGCCCGGGCACCAGCTACCAGCTCCCCGCACGCCATCACCGCGGGCCAGCGAGCTACAGCCAGGCCGGGTGGGTACAGGAGTCCTCAGCTACACCCAGCCATGCCATGTGGCAGGGAAAGCCTTGCTGTCACCAGTGGAGATAAAGCACCGTAGGGGGATGGGGAGGGAAGGCGCTTCACAACAGCCTGCGGCCAGCTCGGCTCGGGGTCTGGCAGGGGGGGTCCTCCTGTGCCCGCCCAGGGGTTTTGCATGTTCAGCTGCTCCCACTTACCAGGGCTTACATTCAACGGCGGCGCGAGTCGGGTGTCCTACGGCCGGCAGCAGCAAGGCCCCTGCAGTCCCCATGCTGGGGGGAGCGAGCAGCAGCCTGCGGCCCTGACCACGCACCAGGAAACACCATGTCCTGGGCTGGACTCCCGGGTCGGGAGGCGAGGGGGCTCGAGTCACTTTACCCTGTTTAGAGAATATGAATTTACATGTAAAAGTAGGGGTTGGGCCCCATCCCGGCCACCGGGTCCCCTGGCTGTGGAGACAGGATCACGGAGCTGTACAAAATGGGAGTGGGGAGGGGTCCAGGACCCGGAGCAGCCGGCACGGGGCGTCACTGGGTGCACGTTCGGGTGGGAGGCAGCAGGTCAGGAGTCCTGGGGATGTAGAAATCTGTTAAAAACTCCAAGACTGTTTTTTCCTTGAAACAAAACCGCAGCTGGATTCTGTTCTTGAACAAAGCGGATTTGAGGCATCCTCCCCCGGCGGCGGCCCGCAGGCAGCGGTGGGTACGGAGCTGGCAGGGTGTGTGGGATGGTGGTGCTGGCGTGGACATGGAGGTGGCCGTGGATGCGGCGGGCAGCTGGCGCATCCCTGGCATGGGCGCCGGGGCCCGGAGGGCGGCGCGGGATGCTGTGTGGCCGCTGGCAGCAGATGAAGGGCAGAACAGGGAGGGACCGCCCAGGCTGCCGGCCATGGGAAGAGGGTCCTGCTGCGGATGGTCGGCCTTATATCCTCTGCGGGGAAAGCACAGCAGGTTGGGGACGGTCTTGGGCAGGTCTTACTGCACCATCGTGCCACTAGCCTGTGCCAGGCGTATGCCTGTCCCCATCCCTGCCACCCACCCTGTCTCTGCTGCCTCCCTTCCCCATTGCCCCCAGCCCTACTGCCTGCACAGCCAGGGTCCCCCCATCCCATCCCATCCCATCCCATCCCATCCCATCCCATCCCATCCCATCCCATCCCACAGACACCCAGCACAGTCACACCCAGAGACACCACACAGGGACGGGGGACAGGACAAGACTTACCGCAGTGCCAACAAAATCTGTGGAAACAGAAAAGAGAGAGGTCAGGCAGGGCACAGGCTCAGCAGCTCCTTTCCACCCTGCCCAGCCTGGCTTGCTTTTTAGGTGGCAGTTAAGCCCATGGGACCCTTGCCAGGCTGCCGGAGGGGCCAAGCCCGCAGGCTATTCTGACCAGGATCCTCCTAGTAGCATGGCACTCACCTTTGCTCTCTGCCTTGAGCTCCTCGTGCAGCAGGTCGTTCTGACGGTTGCCAAGAACGAAGGCCAGGAAGGAAAGGATAAGGGCATTGAGGATGCCGATGATGGCCAGGATATAAGCCCAGCGTACGGAGCAGTCACCCAGGGAGTACTTCCCTGTCTTTTCCCCGCACATGTCCCGTATGGTCTCTGCATCCCAGCCATCAGGAAAGATCATGCAGCCCAGCACCAGGCAGAGCGCTGCGAGAGGGAGAGGAGGGGGAAGCATCAGAGGAGACATGGAGTGGCTGGGCTGGGCTGAGCCCCCTAGTCACTACATTAATGCAGCCCATGTCTGGCAGAGAGCCCCTCTTGGCCCCATGAGAGCCAAGCAACATGGCAGGTGACAGCTACCACTACCTCAGTAGCCCCAGGGACTGTGTTTTTGGCTGCCCCAAACCTGGCCTACGTACAAATAAGGACTTCAGGCTTTTGGTTTCTACCAGCATCAGCCACATGATCAGTGGCTGCCCACAGGCTTTCCTCATCACCACAAGCTCCCTGCATGGTGGGCAGGGATGCTACCTGTAGAGAGGACTCATACCACCAGGAGCCCCCACACCCAACCTTCCACCACAGTGGAGTTCTGCAAGCACCACTCCCAGAGGGGTCACCTTCCCAGCAGGCCTCCACCCAGCATGCTCCATGCTGAGCAAGGAGATGTCAGGGAACACAGGGACAGAAATGCCAAGACAAAGCCTGTGATTGTCAAGGTAAGGAGGTGACTTTTTCTGACTACAAGAAGTACAAAATTTCCTCACCCCACATCAGCTGGAAAGACTTAAAATAGTAATGATGTTGGCTGCTGTGCCTGCAGGTACTTTTGCCCTGAGTTAAGGAAGAAACAAGAGGCTTGTGCCCACACCAGCAAGAAGCTATCTCCCCATCCCTTACAGCAAACACCCTGCAGGCAGGCAGCTGGCGGTCTGGCATGAGCTTTCTGGGTGCTGGTATGTGTTCTGAACTGCTCTCTGTAGGGAAGGGAAATCCCAAGAGGGAGGGAATGGCCTGCAGGGCATCGCACCAGGAATAGGTACAGTCCTTGCATCCCAAATAGCTGCACCCAGGAAAGGACAGGGACGCTGAGGGACACTGGCATATAATGTCACCCAGCAGCTGCTGCCTGGTCTCTGACTCCTCCACCCACACTGCAAATCTACTTGGTAAAACTGTCTTTGTGGACAGTCGCAAGCCCTGCATGTTGATTTACTGCCATGCACAGCCCTGGTGCCACCCCAGCACCACACAGCTGCACAGAGCCAAGCCAGCATCTCCAGCACATCATCACCAGGGACTTCCAGCCCAGCACAGCCTGTCTGGGGGAGCTCCCTGCCTGCTGGGACTGGGCCAACCCAAAACCATCCCTCTGCAAGGAAACACAACGCCATGCACTGCACGGTAAATGGTGAGGAGCAGCCTGGCCTGCTGCTGACCTGGGCACCTTGGAACAGGATGACATTAATTCAGCTGAGAGCCTGAATTAAAGGGGATCAGGTGCAGCAGACCTATGCCAGGGACTGTTCCTGTGAAAGAAGAGATGCTGAGAGGATTTTAGGATCCACTGAGCTCCAAGTGCAGCGCAGCTGTGAAACAAGCTAAGGTCCTCTCTGGCAATCCCCAGAAAGGGGGAGGGTTTACCCCTGCAGTACTGCTCAGGCTGGCACGACCCAGCCTGGAAATGGGTATGCTTGTAAGAGATCTGCTAAATCACTGAGGAGAAGAAAAGGACCACAGGTGTGCAGTGAGGCTGGAGGAAAGCACAGAAAGCAGCAGCTCCAGCTACCTGAGTGGGCAACAGCCCTTGGCAAGAGCCACTCTGGGCCCAAAGGAGAACAGTGCTGTGCACAGGGTGGTAGAAGGCAAATATGAGTTAAAAAACCAGGCACCAATTTTACTTGCACCAGCAAGGGCTTGGGCAGGCTCCCTGCCTTTGTGCACAGCCCTCAGTCAGTCCTTCACAAGAGCAGAACCACAGCCCCTGGGTCTATCCTTGGATGCTGCAGGCACTGGCATGTCCTCTGCATTTCTGAGCTATTATTTGAGGTCCAGGAGGGTCCAGCTGCCCAGATAAAGCAGAAGCCTGCCAAGAGCTCACCGCTCTGAAAACACCACAGGTGTTAGGGTCTCCCAGGACATCTGCAGGTCCCAAACATGGCAGGACAAGCAATGATGCATGAGGCAGCGGATTAAAATGCTGGAGAGCCACGGAACTCATGGAAGACATGAGAGACAGGGTTTAAGGCAAAAGTAGGATGGCTCAAAAAGGTATGGGAGACACTGGTGCGGTGGGTTGTCACAGCACAGTCACAGGGGACAGGCAGTGATGGCCACTGCCAGGACACTGCCTGGCTCTAGTCTGTGTCTGCTTGCCCTGATTCCTCTTATCCTGTGTGCCTGCTCTGTATTGCCTTTGCCCTGTCCCACCGAACAGCTGCAGGTTCTCTGCCCAAGCCCTCACAGCCCATTTGACAGAATTAAACAATAAATTTACTACTAAGCAGAGGCATGTGCCCAAGTCACCACATGCACCCAAATGCCTCTGCCCAAGGGTGACTGGCCTCGTCCCAAAAGCGCCTCACTACTCCATAGCTCCCTGGGAAGTGGCTGAGGTGGGGCTGTGCTACTGAAGGTAAGTCCTCTCCTGGCGAAGAGCAGCTCAGTGTTCTCCTTTTCCCATCTGTCCTATGTGTTCCCAGCAGCAAGCTGAGTCCTCTGCTCTGTCACAAACAATTCCCTTTTCTGCACATCCCCAGGCTTCCCAATGTCCTGGAAACACCTTCCGGTGCCTGCAGCAAGGAGTGACTTTGAAGAGCAGAGCAAGAACAAGGAGTGGATCCCCACACAGTCCACACACCTTAGCACTGCCCTCTCCAACAGCTCTGAGGGATGTGGGGTTGGGGCTCTGCCTGCCCATCCCTCTGCCCGCAGCACCGTTCTGCCAGCACCTACTGACAAATGCCCCAAGACCCCTTGCAGACCTGCAGTCAAACCTTGTTTTTTGTTTAAAGCAGCCTATTTTTATGCCTTGCAACCACAAGAAAAATACCAGGTGATTACTTCTATGAAGAGCCACTATTAAAGAGGAAAAAATAACCCAACTCCTCTTCATTTTGCTTTTAATTCCTGTTCCTCTGAGGGTGTGGTGCCAGGCATCACTGTCAGTGGCACCAAGGATGGCTGGCTGGTCTGTGACACCCCACAGCTGCCATCCTTCCCCTAGACCCTGGGCTCCATCTCCGTTTTCTAGAGTTTTCCCAATTGTAAAAGACAGTTTTGAGAGCAGGCATTTCAGTTATCACTGAGACAGGGTGTATGCGGAGGCAGAAGGATCCTGCTGGGGCTGGGACTCTGGTCCGAGAAAGCTGCCATTTCTTGGCTTGATTTTACAGCTGGTTCATGCCTTCCCCGTCCTCAATCCTTCCCTATCGAAGTCCTTTAGAAACAACATGGGCATCTCAAGGGCTTTTGATATCCTCACAAAAGAAATTAATCAAAGGGAAGGCAATGTTATGACTCAGGCTGCAACACTGGATCTAGATTTTAGCAGAAAGAGGAGGCTCCTCCTGGCAGGATAACATCTCCTGGTACAAGGTGCATTTAGCTAATTTGGACTGTTTGAGTAACCCCCATCTTTTCTGAGTACCACTGCCCTGTCCTGAGCAGTTATGCCTGCAGGATTAAAGTCTGATTTTTTTAATCACTTCTTTCTGTCTAGTTTAGTCTACAGATGTGGGTGAAAACTGGCTTTTGCTGCTTCTGCCCGCCATGGGTAGAAGAAGCTCAGGGCATGCCCTGCAGCTGAAATGTGACCTCCCCCAGAGCATCACACCGCCACAGAACACACAAACGGGAAGATGTGGGGTAACGGGGGGAAAACCAGCAATCACTGGGTTTCAAAGGGGCTTTTTACACCTGGCGTGGGGACAGATCACCCAAAAACCCCAGGGAACAGGGGCTGAGCTGTGCTATTGGGGTCTAGAGTGGCTGCTTCACACCAGAAAATCTCCTGAGAGCTGCGCACCAAAAGGAAAGGGGATAAACACAGTCCCCCTTCCTCCCCCTAAAAACTGAAATCCCTCAAAAATAAATGAACACTAAGGGCAGCGTGCTCAGGACGGCGAGCACAGGCCATTTACAAAGACACGAGCTCCCTTACGGCGTTTTGCTCCACAGGCTGTTTCTGTGCCAAAAAATCAGCAGGATTCAGAATAGAGTTATGAGTTTGTATGAATCAGAACTGACAGTTACTTTATCTGGAACAACAGTTAAGGGATGTAAGCTCCAGGACACGAGCGGCTCCGAGACGCCCGGCTCAGCCCCTCCCCGCGAGTACACAGGCACATTAACAGCCGCGACGGGAGGCCTGCGCTGCCGTGCAAACCCCGCGGCTGCTGCTGCGCGGAGCACACGGCGCTGCACGGGGGCAAGGGATGGGCTGCAGCCCGGCTGCTGTCCCCGTTGCAAGACCTGAGTGGTAGGGGAAGAAGAGGAAAATCTTCAGGAAAGCTTTTTTGGGGGTCCAGAAGACATTAATTCGGCAAATGCTGAGGGTGTTTGCAGTGTTGTTATATTTGCTGCAAGGTCAGCAGGTGGAAGTGGTTCATATATGGGCAATATTTCTCCCTTTGACAGAGAAAGGGCTTGAGGATACACTGCAAAGTCACAGGATAGTTAGGGTTGGAAGGGACTTCTGGAGATCATTTAGTCTAACCCCCCTGCCAAGGTTCATCTAGAGCAGGTGACACAGGAACATGTCCAGGTGGGTTTTGAATGACTCCAGAGACAGACTCCACGACCTCCCTGAGTAGCCTCATGCTCAGCAGCTGTCCCAGTTACACTCTGAGCCCATTTGGAGCAGTGCTATCTGCCTCGTATTTTTTCATTAAGGATTTCAACGAATTTTCAACTTTTATATCAATGAAAACAGTATTTTGAAACTTCAAACTCTCTGAAAGGACTTGGCTCTCCAGCAAGTCCCAGTTAGGAAGATGAGCCTGTCCTGAAGTGGTTCAGCAGAGCCACTGCATTGCTGTCAGAACTAGGGAGGGTTTTGAGGCTGTGGGGCTCACTCAGGCCAAATCCTGCTCTCCCTTGGGGCTGAGGCCACACCACCACACAGCTCCACCATGCTCAGCCCAGCAGCTGGCAACAATTCTCTCACTACTCCTCTCCATGGATATGCAACAGGTCCCCACTCAGAGAGTGGCAAACACAGCTGAGGTGCAGAAGATTAAGCCCCGCTCAGGGATCTGCCTCTGCTCTCAGCCCTTGGAAGGGCCCATCCAAGAGGTGAGTGTAGCTCTGAAGGGAGTTTCCCAAAGGAGAAAAGGGCTCAGATGAGTATGTACTACCACATTCTCCATCAGGCAAGGTGGCTCAACATGGCACAATCAATGTCAAAATGCCACTGATAAGGACAAAGCCCAGCCCTAAGGCCAAGAGCATGGTCCCAGGTGGGAAGGCACCCTTTGTGTCATGTATCCCTAAGGGAGGGAGTGCAGAGGTCTCACCACACTGACTGCTGAACCTGAAGCACAGGGAAACACCTTAAAATGTGGCCGGTCAATTCCTCCATGCAAGCAGGATGGTGTGCTCAGCTGGCTGCCTCTTTTGACCCTCGACAGACTGTAAGTACAAAACCAAAGACCCTCTGCAAACAGAACCCTGGACCCACTCAGGGTAATGATACTGATGGGAGGCACACGGATGCAGTGTCACACAGAGGCGACTGGGCTGTCTTGCAAGGGCATTAATGCTGGGCACCAGGACAATTTTGTTCAAAGCTCTGAGTTAACTCACAGGGTGACTGTGTCTTATGCTACAGCAGAGTATTGGGGAATCAGAGGAAATGCTCAGGCTCCTCGGAAGCCTGGTGGTGGTATATTCCTATGCTTTGATTTCCTGCAGATGAATCCCAAGGGGGATCACCCTCATAGCCCATTTCTTTTTGTGTAAGCATCATCCCATGGAACTTTCTGAAGATGCTCCTCCACTAATTTGGAGTATTTGGGTGGCATCAGGTGCTGTCAGTCATACAGTTGTTGATGTGATCATGTTAAGGGCCCATCTCTGGTTTTATAACAGAAGGATTTAGCAAAATCTCCAGTTTTGCATTACTGGGATTTTGAACAAGGCAGATGGCCACATTTCTATTTGCAATAAAGCAGAGTGTTTCCTCTTAATTAGATCCAGTTTCCTCCTAGGGGGGCAGTGGCTTTTGAGCTGGAGCTTTCTGTCAAGCTCTAATTAAACCCTGCCTTGATTGTTGTCCACTAATTAGACATCGATGGTTTAAAGTTGGTTGGTTTTCTGGGTTTTTTTTTGAAAGAGATCCTGAATTCCTCATCCTCCTCCCCCACGTTCCTGCACTTGGTTTTTCTCCTCTGAAGAGCCCATCCATGCCCACAATCAGCAGCCCTTTACTCTGCACTGGCCATCCCACAGGGATGAGGTGGGGGCACCTCTGTCCCATATCTCTGCCCACCACCTGGCTCACCTGGCTTTCACCAGTGAGACCAAGAGACTTTGGGCCTCACAGTTGCTTCTTCCGAAGTGCACAGTTGCTTCTTCTGAAGAGAAAGTCCTTCTTCACCTAAAATCTCACTGAGGCAGAAGGAATGTCCTTTCCTTCTCTGCTTCTCCAAGCTCTCTGCTCCGGCAGAACCCTCCAACCTCCCAAGCAGATGAATCTCTGAAGTCTGCCATTATGATGTGCCAGAGCCTGCACCAGGCTATGTCCCTGCCCCACCCATAAGATCTGGCCCGTGGTATTCTCTCCATACGTCATGGCAGCTTCTTTTCCAGCACAAGGTAACTCATCCACCTGTGGCTGCCTCTGACATGCCCAGGGAAGTTCAGCCCTGCCTGACCTTGCCAGACAAGATTCTCTCTTGCTGGAGCACACCACACCACCACCTCTGCATCCAGGCCCTCTAATGGGAACACCAGACTGTCCTGTAGGACAACAGCTCTCTCATGCCGTCCTGTCTCAGGGCAGGGAGGAGGGCCAGTCTCTATTAATGCTGGCTTGGACTTTCCCCAACAAAGAAGCCATGGAGCCATGCTGCTCTGGGAGAGCTCCAAGCCAACCTGGACTGGCTGGGGCCAGAAGAGCCAGCCCATGGCCGCACTGAGCTGAGCATTCAGGGTTCTCACAAGTGCAGTTGTGAGCAACACATGTAACCACAAGGTGCAAAGTGTGACCAAGGACAAATCCCAAGGCAAGGTGAGGGGTACCCAGAGATGACAGCAGTAAAGTACTGCCATGGCCACCCAAACCTGAGCCAGAACAGGACAGGAGGCACTGGGGAGGAGACCCAGGGCTGCCTCCAGTGCAGTGCCCTCTGCCACGCAGTTCCCTGTGCAGCAGTAGCAGCTGGACGCTCCAAGCCACTTGATTAAGCTGCTGACAATCGGTAGGATTTGGGCTCTGAGCTTGCTTTAAACTGATAAATCTTCAGGACAGGGAAAATTAAAGATGAGGGAATTTCCTGATAAGCCAAGGCAGCTCCAGGTCTGGCTGTGGTCCTGATGTGGGTGAGGGGAGGTCAGGCTTTCCAGTCCAAGCCAGCTGCAAGGGAGAGAGCTGGGCTAGCTGAAAGCTCCTCACACTGAGGGGCTGTATCCTTCCACATCAAGGACTGGGGCCCTTCTCACAGACGGGATGAATGGGGTCCCTTCATTAGGAATAAGGGCACTCTAGGTCCTTCCAGTGGAAGCTCTAGGTCTATTCACACTTAGCATGCAGTGGAGAATAAGAGTGTTTGTCCACACCTGGTAACACTGGGCAGAGAAGGAAGTGAAAGGTCTTGTTACCAGGGGAAGCTCAACATAATTTCTCAGGATCTTTTACCAAAAGGACAGACCCTAGGTGAGGACTGTGCATAAACGAATACCTGGGATCCTTATCAATATAGGCATCAGGTCCCCTTCTGGGGAAAGGTTTGGGTTATAGTACAGTGTCACTTTGAGGAGTGAGTCTGTGAGGATCTTGGGGTACATCTACAGTGGGGTTTCATTTATGGAGAGAGCTAAGGAGGATCTATAGACATGGTCACTTTTGGAGGGTTAATTAGTGGGCTTGAGTGGTCATGTCTGAGGACACATCAAGGTTATGGTGTTCCTCTGTGGGAAGCACTGGAGAGAGCTGGGAAAGGCCTGTCCTCACAGCTCTTTCATGATGCAGGAGAGAGGGAGCCTGTGTACAATAAGTCTTTAAGGGTCAGCTGAAGGATGGGGGATCCATGCAAGGGCTTCTTCCAGCGGTGGGGTCCCTTTGGGGGCTGAGAGTTCCCCTGAAGTATCTCTTGGGGACAACCCCATGTCTCTGGGGTTGACAGGGAGGCTAGTCCCTGATGTGGAGTGTGTCAGGGTGTCTGGATCCCCAGGGGGCTGGTGCAGTGTGTCCTAGGCCATCTGGCACATAGTCCTTGACTCTGTGCAACAGTCCCTGTTGTAGGGTGTCCCAGTGCTGGTCCTTGACTGAGGTGTACTGAGGTGCCCCGAGGTGAGTCCCTAGCCCAGGATGTCCTGAGGTGCTTCTGACTGTCCAGGTGTCCCAGGGTCAGTGTCTGTTCTGGGGTGGCCTGAGGTGGGTCCCGGATCCAGCTCTCCTGCTGTGTCCCAGGGAGCTGTATGTTTCCATGGGGTCAGACCTTGCCAGGTTCCAGTGCCCAAAACAAGTGCCACCATTCCTGGTGCCAGTGCCTGGTCTGGATGCCCCAGGAAGCCCTGGAGTGTCCTGAGGACATTTCTTGGCTGGAAGACCCTTGGCCCTACAGTGCTTGTACCTCTCCAGCTTCCTTAAGCAATCCCAGTGTTTCCTGTGGCCAGCCTCTGCCTGGGGAGACCCAGGTGCCAGTGCCTAGAGCCAGCACCTGTTTGTGGTTCTCTGCCAGTGCCCGTGCCTGGCCTGCTTGTCCCAGGAAATCCTGGGATGCCTTAGGGCCAGCACCTGGCTGGGATGCCCTGTTGATACACAGTACCTGCACCCAGCCCAGTTTTCCTGGGCAGCCTGGTGTTCCTTGTGGCCATAGGATACCAGGCAGTCCTGGGTGCCAGTGTCCCAACTGATGCCCATTCCTCCTAATCTGTCTGTAATAGTACCTGGCCTGGGTGTCCCACAAAACTGTGGGGCTGGACCCTGGAACCACAGCCCTGCAGTGCTTGGACTCAGCCCAGCTTCCTTGAGCAACCTCGGTGTTTCCTGTAGCCAGGGACCCCACTACCACTGCCGGGGGCTCCCGGGGTGCAGCCCGCTCAGCACTGCCCACATTCTGCCCACCCATTCCCCGCCGCCAGGCCCGGGACAGGCCGGTGCTCCCAGTGCCGATGGTTCCCGGTGCCGGTGTGTACCTGCCAGCAGCTGCATCCAGGCGCAGATCTTGTAGACAGTGGCGGTGTTGCAGAAGAAGAACAGGGCGAAGCAGGTGATGCAGCCTAGCGTCAGCACCATGGAGAGCAGCACGAAGAACGCGGCCGCCTGAAAGGCGCCCGAGGGGATGGTGCTGAAGTCGGTGAAGGAGCCGCGGCACGACAGCTCCCGGCCCGCCAGCCCGCTGCCCACGCAGTAGTGGAACAGCCCGAAGTACCCGGGCTTGGGCGTGTTAACGCTGTCGCCCACCCAGTAGGGCTGTATGAAGACCACTACGTTGATGATGGCGAAGCAGATGGTGAAGATGGCCCAGAGCACGCCGATGGCGCGCGAGTTCCGCACGTAGTTGTCATGGTACAGCTTGGAGGCTTCCTGCGAGGGCAGCATCCTGCCGGCCGCCGCTGCTNGCGACACCCGCGCCGCCATCTTGGCTGCCGCCTCTGCGCCCCGCGCGCTCCCGCCGCGCGCGCGTGGCCGTGCGCCCCCCCGCCACTGCGGAGACGAGCCCAGCCGAGCCCGGGCTCGAGCCCAGCCGAGCCGAACCCAGTCCAGTCCAGCCCAGCCCAGCCCAGCCCAGCCCAGCCCAGCCAGAGCCTAGCCGAACCGAGACCCTCTGAGCCCGCCGCGCGCGCCCCCCCGGGATCGGGCCGCTCCACCGCCTTCAGCTGCGCTCGCCTCGGGCTGGGCCGGGCTCTTGTCCCCTCGCGACGGGCTCGTCTCGGTTTGGCTCAGGTCCACTCGGCTTGTCTCGGTTCGGGTCGCCGGGCCCTTTCCTCTTCCCCGGTCCGGCAGGACAGTTCCGCGGACCAACCTCGCCCGGGGCAGCCCCTGGGTATGGCTCCGATCAGTGCTGGAGGGTCCCCGCGTGGGTGCCTTTGGCCAGAGCGAGCCCGCAGGGAGAGCGTCCATCCTCCTGCACCATTCAGGAGCCTGGGGGAGGCCCGCAGGTTGCCGGCGTAGCCCCCCGGATGGGCAGCAGACCTTCCCCACTCTCTTGGCGGGGACGGAGCAAGTAAGTTGCCGCCACTGTGGCTGCGCCCGCTCTGGGACAGCGAGAGTCGACCCAAAACCTCTGACAGAGGCCAGGTACATGGCTGTGCCAGGTCAGGTGTGGTGACAGGGCTCGGGTACACCACCAGGCTAGGTGTGGTGGATGACTGGGATGGGGTAAACGGCTATGCCAGTAGTGTCACACAGGCTGTCAGCACTTGTATGCCGGCAGGTGCCCTTGCGAAATCCTACCATCGCCCCGTCAGACTCACACTGGTCGCAAACCCAGCAGAGACCAGACCATCTCGAGCCAGTTTCATTCTCAGGCAGAGAGACGCACGTATTAGCTGCATCTGAACTCGGCTGTCATTAAATGCTTGTGAAGATTCACAACTGATTTGCAAAATAGACTAATGCGGATGAAAAACCACATTATGTTGCCTTGCAAGAGCCAAGGAGCCGTGTGCCTCCGGCTGGGCATGGGCGCGCACAGCCCGAGCTGGCTCTGTGACACCGCTTGGGCATACGAGCCAGTGCCGCTCTCAGCCGTGTTCCGGGCAGCGATAACGCTCAGCCCGCAGCTCCTCTGCCACGGGAGAGGACCATGTGCGACCACGCTCCGGGAGGGGCTTCTTTAATTAAAACCCGCCTCGAGATTCTTTCTTTAGCGCAGCGTCCTGCGCACGCCAACGAGCGCCACGGTCGGACCCCCTCGGCGGGGCCTGACAGCGTTTGCCGCTTCTCTTTGCAGATCTAAACGGGGGCCCGGAGCGGAGCCCGGTACCCCCGGAGCGGGGCTCGGTACCCCGGGGCGGAGCACGGCGCGCCCCGATGACGCCGGGAGCGGGCGGAAGAGGCGCGTCGCGGGCGGGCGGAAGCGGCGGGCGGGACGATGGGCCCGAGGCGGCGGTGAGCGGCGCGGGCATGGCGACGGCGGCGGCCCGCGGCTGCCCCCCGGCGGGCTCCGGGGACCGCGCCCTGGCCGAGCTCCTGCTGGAGTTTTCCCGGACACAGTACCGCGCCAAGGACGGCGGCGGCGCCGCCGCTGCCAAGGTGAGGGCACCGGGACGCGGGGGGCGCGGGGACCGGGGACCGACGCGGCGGGAATTGAGCGGTGGCTCTGCGCAGGTGGAGCGGATCGAGCGGCGGTGCCTGGAGCTCTTCGGCCGCGATTATCGCTACAGCGTGATCCCCAACGTGCACGGCGAGGTCTGCGCCCACTACCCACGGCACATCGTCCTCCTGGAGCGCGACGCCGGCCCCAGCCGTGACTCGTAAGGTCCCCGGTTCCCGTGTCCCGTCCCGTGCAGCTGACGCTCGGCGGAGTTGTTGTTGTCCCGGAGAGCTTCCACGCCTGTCGCTCCGAGGCTGCCGCCGGCCGGGGAAGCCCTGCGGGCTGCGCTGCGCTAATTATAGCTGGTGGTGTCAGCCGCTCCCGGGACACCCCTCGCTGCCTGCCGTGGCTGCCGAGTTCCCTCGGGGCTCCTCCCAGGGCTCTTGGGCCGCCTTGGTGAAAGCTGCCAAGTTGAGCCTGTTATTCGAGGGGTGTGAAGGAAACAAGGGTGCTCCGGGGCAGCAGCAGCAGCTCCGCTGCATGTGGCCCTGGAGTAAACCTGAATACAGCATTGGTTCCTGGTGATTGCTGTGTTGCAGCTCACCGAAGGGCTCATGGTTGGGAGCAAGCCTGTGTGATGCACTCCTTGTCTTGTTGAAGTGCCTCTGGTCTTGCTGCAAGGCCTCTGATGTGGGAAATTTTAGTTTGCGAAGCATCTCGGGGCAGGGAGTCTCATAGGGGCTAGGCAGACAAGGCAGTCTAGATAGATAGTTCTGTCGTTCCAGATAAGGTTCCAGGCTATGCCATCTGTCCCCACCATGGTGAACAGGTCAGTGGGCACTGAGGTTTAGTGAGCTAATGGGAAATGCTTGTTCAGTTTGGTGGTCATCTGAGCCAACACATCTCTGGACTTTGACCTACAAACTCAGGATCGTGTTGGTCTCACTTCTGGCTGAGCATGAGCTGCTCTTTCCAGCTCCAACCACAACCTCTCATTTTTATTTTTTGTTTCAACAAAACGTAATGCAGTTTTGCAGTCTTGACTGTGTGTCCACGACAAGAGTACTATGTTCAAAAGGAGGGTCAACAAGTCCTTCTCACAGGTCCAGATGCTTTGCCTGAGGAAGGGAAACCATCAGCTGCTGTGCTAGCACGTGGGCTGGGTGCTGTAGGAGGGGGTCTTTGGAAACCAGCCACAACTGACTGTCAGGTGGGAGAATTTCTGCCTGACAGTTGGTTGAGATTAGAAAAGATTAACCCCCTTGCTGCAAAAAACAGGAAACTGAAGTTTGAAGCTGTTAAATGTAACTAGAGGAAGCTTTAGGGAAGAGAAACTAAATGCTTCTGCTTTTCCTGCTCTTGCAAGAGGAAAGGATGCTTAATTTTACTGATGTACTTACGCTTGGTGCCCCGTTTTCTTCTGTGACCTTTGCAAGCCGGCAGTGACAGTTAACTGTATTTATACTGATTCTTTCCAAGTTTTGATTTACTGTCTCAAAGAGAGTCACAAAAACAGAATACACTTCATAATCGCTCTCCTGATTTCAGGGTGATGATTTTTGTAAAAGCTGCCAGATGATTTTTATAAAATGCAGGTTTCAGTTTAATAATTTTACTCCTATGGAATAATTATGAAACAGAGGCCATTGCACCTCTTGTGTTACAGAAGGCAAGAACCTCTTCCAGTGAGCAGGACATTTCATCTAGGACCAAGTCTGTTTGGCTGCTTCTCGTGGAACCATAGAATGGTTTGAGTTGGAAAGCACCTTAAAGATCATCCAGTTCTGACCCCCACTGCCATGGGCAGAGACAACTTCCACTAGACAAGTTGCTGAGGGCCGCGTGCAACCTGGCCTTGAACACTTCTGGTTTTATCTTTGTCATGTTTTTAATCAGCTGGTAAGATCTTCTTGAAGCTTCACACCTCTGAGAATACTGAGGTGCTTTGGAAGCAGTTTTCACATGTGCAAACTCTGTGGTATACCATTGTTTCTGCCAGTGCAGCCACTTCTGGAGCCATGTGGGGAAATAGAAAAAAAATTGATATTTTTAACCCAAATCAGTTCATTCTGTGGCTGGGCAGCTGGGGGAAGAAAGGATGTTGCTTGATCAAAGTTTCCTAACAGTACTCTGAAATCCAGGCAAGTGCAGGAGGAGTTCTGTGTGTTTTGAACCTTTTTCTGTAGATTTTATTCTGCTGTTTATGCTGCATTTAATCACTACTTCCTGTAAAAACATTACACCTGTTCTTCAGAACAGCTTTCCCCCTTGTTACAGGAGTCTTGATACAATTGTGTTTACCATGTTCACCTCTAGCTCGTGTTCATCTCTTACATTACTGAGGGTGGTTATTGAGATGAGAAGATCTGAGAGCCTTATTTGTATTACAGCCATGACGGATGGCAGAGCAGGTCTCTCCAGTGGGTGTGCAGGCTTCCCAAGGAACAGGCGTGGTGTGCCTGGGAGAAGGGCTTATCCTTCCGTGTCTCCGGCGGGATGCTGGGCTTCCCGCTCACTCCCTGTCCTGGGCTCCTGCCAAGCTGCTCATTCTCATTCCCAAGTGCTGCAGAAACCTCTGCAGAAACCAGGGAAGTACAGTGAGTGGAACCTGTTGTCTTGTCTCAGCTCCCGGAGAGGTGCTTCTTTTATAATTTCTGATCTTTCAGGCATTTCATTTTTGCTGACTCTCATCTTCTAGACGTGGAAGCAGTGCCATGGAGCTTTTTTGGTAACACCACATTTAAGTTCTTGTTTCGCTCCTTATTTGCTTTTCCAAAGGAAAATTAAAGGGAGCTGGAGCAGAGTGCAGGATATATCTCTTAATTGCGTGCATTCATTTAAAAACAGCCCCGCAATCAAATCCGTGCATCAGAATTTTTTGAGTTTCAAAATAGTTTGGTGTTGGGAATTATACACAAAGGTATCTCTTCTCATACTTGCTCACGTTTTCCTGCCTTTCCAGTTAGTACCCTCATGTTCTCAATTGTTTAAGGAAGATTTAGCTTGGATTTTTGTTCTTTAAATCCTGGTATACATCAAAGATCTTTGGAGCTGGACAGCAAAATAATTGTATATGCAGGAAAACATGAAGAAAACTTAAACCACTGCTATGAATTCTGAGAACCAAATCCTTTTTTGGATTTGAAAAAAAAAGGATTTGAAAGTCTTGTTTTCTGTTTCTCTGCTTCTACTGGCACCACCTTGTATAATATTTTCCATAAACAGATCGATTTCCATTTTAACAATAGGTTATTTTTTTTAATCCTTCCCAGAATGGCAGCTGCTGGTACATTGCTCCACACTCTCAGGGATTTGGAAGTTTAGCAACTTTCTTTAACTTCCACTGTAAAGATATTAATTTGTTCTTAGGCCAGTGTTGTCCTTTGCGTTTGAGTTCTCCTCCTGCTCCTCCGTTGTTCTCTCCTTCATCCTGATGCACACACTGCTGTGCATCTGCTGATCTTCATCTGCTCTTCCCGTCAGACCCTGGTGGTTTCTCTTGCAGCATAGTTCGTCCCTTGGCCATTCTACTCATCTTCCTGTACCTTTTCAGGCAGGGGCGAGTCACTAGAATCGGATGCTTTATCTCAGCTGAGAGCCTGTGCTCTGCACAGTAGTGCTTGTACTTGTACATCTCTCTAAGGAATTTCCCATGATCTTACTTTTCCTCTTTTTCAGATTTACCATATTGATAATGTATTAGCATCCAGAGATCACTCAGTTCCCCTGGCTCTTCTGCTGTGCTCCATGACTGGAAAGGGCTAACTGGAAAATCTTGTTAATCATCTCCAGGCGCATAGCCATGCAGTTTTGTATGTCCAGACTTCAGCTAGTTTCTAATATATCACTCTGGGTGCTTCTCCAATTCCAACTCTAATCCTCTCTGCATTGATGATTCCTTCTGAAGGTCTATGTAGTTCAGAAGTTAGTTTGGATTCCTGTCAAATGTGGGGTAATACTTGGACAAACTGGAGCAATTTTAACATATTTCCAAAATGTCTCCCAGCATGAAACACAATTCTATTTTAACTTCAACAAGAAAACCAAACAAAATGTAGTTATGGAGATGCAGCTGACATTGATCTAAGTACCCTGCTCAACCCACTAGCTGATTTAGTTGTTTAATTACCTGGCAGCACAAATGCTTGAGGTTCATGGAGTGTTCAAGATTTCATTTTCTATTATATTTCTTTTTTTTCTTGCAAAACTATGACTCTGATAGTGAATTCACTGTGAGGGTAGTGCTGAGCTGCATTTTGATGGAAAGGTGATGGGGAGGAAAACAGAACATGTATTTTTGTACATACTGGCTGTCCTTCCCTCATAATCCATGTTAGTCTGTGGCAGACCCTACCAATGGTGCTCAAATTGGCATTTCCTGATGGTGCTTTCATGTACTGTGCATTGGTCTTTCAAAATAAAGAGAAGGAGACAGAAAAACATCCAAATGTGTTGTACAGCAGCAGAAGCAATTCTCAAAGAGGTGTTTTCATGCTTACTAACTTCAGAGCTGGCTTCTAGGGAAAGGGATGGGATTGCAGCCCAGAGTGTCTGTGGCAGCTTTGCTGAAAGATGTGTGAGAAGATGCTCTGTGTACTGACTTGAATCTCTGCCCACTAGGTTTGAGAGCACTGTGCAGGTTGGCAAACTGCAGGACCTCATCAACCGGAGTAAGATGGCCAGGTGTAGAGGACGCTTTGTTTGCCCAGTCATTCTGTACAAGGGAAAGGTAAAGCTTCGTGGATTACCTATCTTTACTGAGAAAATTACCTTTCTGCCTGCCATTTGAACTGTACAGCCACATCTTCTGTCACTTGTAATTTTTCCAAATGCTGTAAAAATCTGTGCTTAGATACAAGCAGGCAGCCTGTAGTAGCAGGTAGCATTAGCTGTCTAGGCTGCATAAGATATCTGTGAACACTTCAGGCCGTTCTCCCTCACCAAGTCATGCGCCTTGCACCAAAGAGCTGGTGTTTCTCCTATGTATGTCCCTTCTGAAGTGCTAAAGATATTTGGTGTTTCAGGGAAAGATAATTATTGTCCCTGTTTGTCGCTTACTGTTCCCAGCAGCTCCCTTTGAGTAACTTTCCTCTCTTCGGAGAAGTTTCCTTTGTCTGTTCCCTGGGGAGGCAAGATTGCATAAATGGTCTTATGAATGTGTGGGCTTGTCTGCAAGGGGATCTGTAAGAAAGTGAAATTAGATTCATTTTTATGCGAATTACTTAAACTGTGTTGAAGCCCTGTAGGAATAGTCTCATTTAGAATTTAAGTAGCTTAATTCAGTTTTCTCAGTTGAATTTAGAAACACTGTATGAATAGCAAAATCATACCTGTGACAATTTTAATCTAGCTTGACTGAAGCCATCGTGGGCTGCATCTTCTGACCTTTTTCTGCAGGAGTGAACTGCCCAGAGTCATCTTGAGACCATCCATAATCTCATCCAGAGGAATGTGGAAATAAGGCTCAAGCAGGGTATTAACAGGGCATGTGTTGCTAACTTGGCAGGAACTGACTGTATTAGTGCGTTGGAGATGAAAATGTGATTTAAAAACTAGCTACAGATAAAGGCACTTGTTTGCTGTATTTGGAGAACTCAATCTGGACCAGAGTTGCAGGGCAGACTGCTGAGAGGTGCTAGCTGTAGGTACCAGCCCTTTCTATGTAACCTGACAGCAAATAGGCCTGATAAGGGAAAGACTTCTGGAGCCTGTGTGATTAATAAAAAAATCTTCCTCCAGCATATTTGCAGATCAGCAACACTGGCCGGTTGGGGAGAGCTCTATGGGCGCACTGGCTACAACTATATCTTCTCTGGTGAGTGAGGAGCCATTTGTCACTGTCTGTCTGGTAAGGCTGGTCAGTGCTGGGACAGAGACCTACACATGAAGCCAAGCTCTTCTCAAGACCAGTGAGACCTCTAGCATGGGCTGCTTATATCAGACTTAGTATAACAGAGCAAAGACTAAAACCTCATGTCCTGTTTCCAAGCACTGTGCTATAGGACAGTGCCACAGCCTATAAAAGAACCAGTGATAAAAGAACTTGAGGCTGAAGAGTGAGTTACAGGAAACATATAGGCAAATAAAGGCATCCCAAAGGATTCAGGGTACCAATTCACAAACACTGATGATGGGAATAATGGAGGAAAGAGGATTAGAACTTGCTGTTGCTTGACTAATCATTGGGAATCAAATGCTGCTAATGGTGAGATATACTGGACTCCAGAGAAAGCTCTTTAGGGGAGTACTGGGTGCCTGTAGTGTCGAAGCTGAAGCTTGGCTTGAAAAAGCGTTACATACTGCTTTTGAGGTGTCCTCTGGCTGTCAGTCATGGGTTTGACCTGCCCGGGTACTTTGCAATGACAAGGAAAGAGGAGGCTACATTAGAAAAAAAAAGCTTTTTCAGGAAGAGGAAGTGTGGGGAACTACATTTAGATGTGAAGAGAAGGCACCAAACCATGACCTTCTTGTGTCCCTACATATCTTGTCAGATTGGGGATTCAGTTGGTTTACAAAAGCTTCAATTCTTAATGCCTTTCTTGCAGGAGGTTCTGATGATGCTTGGGCAGATGCAGAAGACATTTCCGAGGAAGACTCTGCACTTAGGTTTGTATACATCACTGTAATGAGGAAAAGGGAGTCTGGACATAAGCTGACTGGCTCAACCACTCAGTTCTGCTCTTTTCTAGATTGGGTATTGGGCATAGGCTTGACACCCATCACCAGGCTCAGGGTCTTACTTTCCTTGCTTTTGGAAAAGAGTCTTGAATATTAATGTCTGGCTGAACCTAGTGTAGCTGAAGCCTGCTAATCTATTTCCACAGGGAAGGGCTGAAGACAGGAATATGTAGAGCCATTTAAAAAGGTATTTGAAGGGCACAGATGTGTTTACTTCATCAAAAAGTACAGTAGTAATTCTGTTGCATCTTGCATGTTTGTTGCAGAACAGAGTGAGATGTGGGAAGGGACCATGAGCACAAACTTGCAGTGTCAGTTCTTTGCAGAGTCTGACTCAGACCTGTGGAAGCAAGGCTCGTGCTGTGCTGCTTATGGCTGGAAGTGGTTCAGGGAAGAACTGTGGCTCAGCTGGGAAGAATCAGACTCAGCTTGGTCAGACTTCCATGCTCACCTTGCTTTGCATCGTTCTGTCTTGCAGAAATGCAGATTCCCAGCTGTTTGACAAGGTCAGAGGGCATGACATCAAGCTGCTTCGATACCTGTCTGTCCGATATATCTGTGACCTGATGGTGGAAAACAAGAAGGTGAAATTTGGCTTGAAGTGAGTTTGGGTTCGTTTGTTTTTATGCAGGCTTTGGTTTGCAGCTAGTGTAGACCTTATGTTTGAATTACTGTCAGGCATGCCCTCAGCATCCTGGGAGCAGTCCCTGGAAGAGTTCTACAGCAGGGTAGGTTAGTTGATGCTTTAAAAAATACACTAATCTTTTAGGCCACAGAAAACTGTATCAATGGGCAACATAGCTGCTCTCATCTGTCTTCTGCAGTCCGAGTGGCTTTTTCCCTGTAGAGTTTATAGTAATGAGACAGTCACCCCTTCAGAAGGGGCACAGCAAAGGACCCCTCTTCTTGTGTATAGGAAAAGAGGAAGATGTTTCTCCTACTTGTCTCAGCAAAAAGCTTTAGTGATTTTGAGCTGCACCTATTTATGTGGATGTGTTGAGTAAGTTCTGCCCCTGCTCACTACTGAGTCAAGTCATAGCACAGGGAGATGCAACAAACAGTGGTTTGGGTGCTGGTGTCTGTGTGAAAAACACTCTGTAAATATCTGCTGTTCTCCTCTTGTCCTGTGCAGTGTGACGTCTTCTGAGAAGGTGGACAAAGCTCAACGTTACGCTGATTTCACACTTCTCTCCATCCCATATCCAGGTACAGGAATGATGTCCAGAGGGACTCCCAAGGGACAGGTGACAATTGGTATCCAGGGACAGGGAAATAACTCTGTGTGTGTATATGTAAATGACTGTGACTTGCTGAATGTTTCCTGTGCTCCCTCTGGAGAAAAACTCTTTTAAACTGAGAACAGTGCAATGAACCTGGATGCTCTGTCAGTGTGAGTCAGCATTAGGCACTCTTTGAGGTGGCAAAATAATTTCTCAGCAGTCCTTATTAATTCAAGCACAGAGGAAAAGTCCCAGAGCTGGAGCTGGTTAAGATGGCCTTTGACATCTCTGTAACTCCAAACTACCGCTTGATGCAAAATATATATCTTGTTTCTGTTATGTAAAAACCCAATTCTTAAGGGTAATTTCTAGTCTAGTGTTCCAGAGCTCTGCTGCAAGAAATCCTCAGTGCTTGCAGAACAGTTCACCTGAGCCTGCAGCGTACAACAGAGGCAGCTCTTTGCAGCCTGTCTCCCTGGCTATATCCATCCCTGTGCCTAGCAACCACTGCTGGGTCACTTGCACCCTTTACAGATGAACTGAATATTCCTGCCTGCCTGCTGATGTCAGGATCAGATGCAAGGCTTC
The DNA here is from genome assembly GCA_013396875.1 of Vireo altiloquus. Lineage (NCBI taxonomy): Eukaryota > Metazoa > Chordata > Aves > Passeriformes > Vireonidae > Vireo > Vireo altiloquus. The sequence goes on along the minus strand of VZRF01001172.1, from coordinate 174,425 downwards.
TGTGCTTGAGGTCTGTCTGCAGATTCTTCTTTCTCCCGTGCACAAAGAAAGGGAGAGGAGAAAAAAACTGAAACCCAGCAAAACTGTGGTGGATGGTCCAAACCCAGACTTTTCCTTGTTTGCTAGCTTTTGCTCTTAAATATGTTTTTAAAGGTGTATTTACTTTAATACAGAAATTAGTGACAATTCAGAGAAGCTGCATGAAGATTTCTATCGAGTTTGCCATGCAGGTTGCCAAAATGTACAGAAATAAGAGTATTACCAGTTTCTCTACTACATAGCAGAGATATATGTTGCTGCTGCAGATACCCCCAGACTTGGAACATGAGAAAAACTGTATACATCGGTCTTCTGTAGGGCTGTAAGGAATGAAGAAGAAGTGACTCTATATAAAGTTAAACTGCAGAGTTGTTTTTGTATGGGGATCTGCAATACTCAGTGATGGTCCTTGCTCTTCTGCCCTCTGGGACAGCTGCTTTCTTTTAGCAGCTCTTCGCTGCCACGCTAGAGGTAAACTTTATAAAACTGCAAACACTCCCTGCAGATGTTGCCTGATTTCAGCAGTGCTAGTCCATGGGGGAATGTTGTCACTCTGTTAAATCTAAGGCATAGACATCTAAGGATCAGCAACTACTCTACTGACTGGCCAAATGCTGTGATACATTCTTATTGATGTTTCCAGGGTTGCATTGAAATAATTTGTGTTTTGTAATTTGTTTCTGAAGTTATTCTGAGATCATGTTGCCTTAGGTGGGCAAGACAGTGTCCAAACAGAGTCACAGAACTGTTTTGGTTGGAAAAGACCTTTAAGATCATCGAGTCCAATCATTAACTCAGTGCTTCCTAGTCCCTAACTAAACCATGTCCACAAATGCCACATTTACCTGTCTTTTAAATACCTCCTGGGCTGGTGACTCCCCTCCTTGCTGAGGGTGCACTTGATCCCTTCATCCAGATCATCAGTAAAGATATTAAACAGGCCCCAATACTGAACCCTGGGGACCACCACAAAACCTGGGGACCAGACACCAACTGGATTTAACTCCATTCACCACCACTCTTTGGGCTCAGGCATCCAGACAGATTTTACCAAGCGAAGAGCAAGAACTGTCTTGAGTGAAGGACTTGGGTTAAAATGGAGTATCTGTGAAAGCTTTTGGTATTTATGGATGCCAACACTTACACCATAATCCCCCATTCTTTGCATGAAGTCGTTGTTTAATTGGAGTTAAATCTCAACTGACAGATTGTGTCCTGACTGCATATTTGAGGATTAGTCCTATCCTTGCACAAAGATTCTTTCCTTGTTTGTTTTTTCCATTGAAGTTACTTGTGACTTGCAGGGTGGGAATCTGTCTCCATGTTCTCTGCCTGGCACAAGGGTGTCTGGGTAGTGTGGGCACTGTGGCGCTGCTGAGGTGTGCACTGCACATTGGGAGAGGTGTTTTGTGTAGCCTGCAGGCAGCCGCAGTGCTAATGGTGCTGCTCAGCTGTGACTAAGTGACTGCAGTTTGCAGCAGAGACTTCAAATAGTTGTTTGACAAGGGCCAAGCCAAAGGACACGTTCCAGGAGGGGAGGGCTTGGGGGAAGGCTTGGAAGTGGTTTTGTTACCCCTTTCCTTCAGAAGGGGTAAACCCCATGTTTGAAAGATAAGACTTAAATGTGAGAGAAATCACAGCCACCTCTAACAGCCATTTCTTGTTACCTGCAGCTGATGCCCTGTGAAAGTTGGCTTTCCCTGGGGCTCTGCCAACCTTCTTTTGGTGGTTCCTTCTCACTAAGCATGTCAAGCTGATGCCTTAGATCTGTGCAAAAGTCCATGGCTCTGCAAAACATAGTTCCTTGCTGAAACCTCTTGTTCGGAAAAAAATGAAATCAGTCCCTCAAGCTCCCCATGTGCTGTGTTTGGAGTTTGCCCTTTGCTATGTGAGTGTCTGTACTGCTGAGTGCCCTGGGCTATTGTTGCTGGAGGCCATGCTGCACAGTGTACTGAGGATTACTGCTCTTCTCTTCCCACAGGCAGCAGTTTTGATGGGTTTGGATTTCTAGAGCCCAAGGCTGCCAGCACTCTTAGTCCCACAGGGCACTTCACTTGTTAGTTACCAGTTAGCTGAATCGTTGTTCATTATCTCTTTTTCTTGCAGGCTGTGAATTTTTTAAGGACTACAAAGACCGGGATTATACAGCTGAAGGTCTCATATTTAACTGGAAACAGGTACATGGATGTTACAAAATGGAGAGCTGTGTGTTTTACTGGGCCTAAGTCTTGCCTCCCAGTTCCTCAGTGATGGTGACATATGTGTCATATACCTATTTCTATCACAAGGAGGAAATCAACAGGACAAACAAAACAGATGGGCAGTATACTAAATTATGGATTGTAAAATTCGTATGTAAAATAAATAAATCATTATCCTGAAGTGTAGGATGCATGACCTCTCATGGAAGGTATGTATTGCTCCCAGTTTTGAATTCTGATCTCATTGATAGCCTTGGTTCTCAGTTCTTTCTTCATTTTCTCTCTCGTCTTGAGGGGATGGTTGAGTGGGGCAGTCCTACAGAAATTCGGAGACTAATATGCCCAACTTTCGCTATTGGGAGTACATAAAAACTCCTCTTGTCCATTAGTCCTTCCAAGAGTCTGAGTTTATTCTTACAACTTCAGGATTTTGCATCCAAAGATGCTTTGCTGAGATGTGTGGGGTTTTTTGTTTTGGTTTTTTTTTGTTTGTTTTTTTGTTTTTGTTTTTTTTTTTTTGGTTGTTTTTTTTTTTTTTTGTAATGCACCATTTGGTATTTGTTGGCTGTTTTTTTCTGGAACTCACTCCCTTCAAGTCATGACTTTTCTCTGACCAACTGTGTTTGGGTTTTTTACAGGACTATGTAGATGCTCCATTAAGTATCCCAGTCTCTCTGACCCAATCTCTGAATATTGATTGGAGCGAGTACCAGGTGAGCAAAGTAGATGTCTCTGTGGGAGGTCAGGGATGTATTCAGGAAGGATCAGCAGAGATTTGAAATCTGACTTGCTCCTATTGCTGTAATCTGGCTCACTTCATACCATCCCAGTGGGGGCGAGGCTGCTTGACAGTTCAGAACAGCAGTGGAAATACATTACCCGAAAGGTCCATGGCTTGCTGTGCCCCGAGGCAGCTGACTGTAAAGTCAAACCTTTTCCTGTAGCTTTCAAAAATTTGCAATCCATTAGGGAGATGAGTTGCTAACAAAGGTAAGGAACAAGACAGGAAACAGAAAGCAGTATTACCTGTTCTCAGTCTCAGCTCAACAGGGGCCTACCCTCAGCAGACTTCCTTGGCTGTGGGGAGTCTTGAGAGAGGTCAACCTTCTCCTCCGTGAGCAGAGCCAAAGGACTGGGCACCTTCTTCATGGGTATGCAAGGTACCTTCCTGTGGGAGAGGAGTTGAGAATCATAACCAACCATGGCAGATCTCCACTCCTCATTACTGACAGCATGGCAAACAGTAATTGAACTCTTCTGTTTGCTCAAGCTTCAAAGTTTACCTTTGTTCACACCAGGGAGTATCACCTTATACTACTGATTAGTGTGCTCCATTTCACGCATCAGTGGATCTACCAGGTTTTGTGGGGATTGACTGTTCTGGAGCATGTCACGTTACGGTGCCCTGTGGCTGGAAGCACCACAGAACCAGCAGATCTCCCTGTGCTGGGCCAGTGTTTGTTGTCAGTGATGTAAATACTGTTCAAGCGCCAGCATAGGGAGAATCACAGAAAAGATGAAGCAGAACTAATAGAACTACAGCTTGTGTATGGCTAGAAGCTTGTTCATTAGAATACTGAGCAGCCAGTATTTTTAAAAGGATATTAAAAATTGAAGAGGGTGTAATAAATAGATGCAGAAATGATTTGAGGACTGGAGAATGTGCTTCACTCAAAACTGAAGTTCTCAGTCTGTTTAGCTAATCACTAAGGTGATGGAGGGTTGACTTGATTAATGTGTAAGTACATTTGTAAGGAGAAAATACTAATTCTAAAGCACTCTTCAATCTGGGGAAGAAGAGCTGCACAGGAAGCTATATCTGCATCTGAAATCAGGCCTTCAGATAAGGAAAAGCAGTCTTGAATGTTATTTTTGAGGATAATCTGCTGGAACATGCTGCCAAAGGAGTAATGAGCTGTCACCCCTATTTGAGATGCTTTTCTGGGCAAAGATGTTGCCAAGTGCAAGCTTCAGGCTGTACTTGGGGCAACTGAGGAAAACTTTCTCATTTGTGGTATAGAGAGATCAGACTGGATAATTGGATGATGCCTTCTAAAATAAGCAGAAGATGGATTGAATTGGGCAGATAAAAGATTTTGTAATTATGTGTTTTTCTGCTGCAGGCTGACTGTGTTCCCTGTTTCCCTACTCTTTTGTGGCTCTGCAGGCTTCACGGCTGAGCAATATGTTCTTTGTCTGACACTAGTCTTCAGTGTGGTTACACACAGAAGTGCACACGTGCAAGCATGCAGCGAGGGTTCTGTTGCTTGTGGTCACATGTCACTTATACCACTAGCACTTCTTCCATGAAATGTGTCCCACTCTGCTTTTCCCTTACCAGTCCTATCTTATTTCCCTTGAGCTAATTCTGATTCTGATAAAACCACTGAAATTCCCTGCATCTTCTCGTGATGTGATGGTCAAATGACAAGCTTGGGCTTGTTCTGATGCTTTTCACCTGTATGTCTTGTAGTGCTGAAGTTCTCTGAGTTCAGAGCCCTTCTGTAGTTCTCCTGCTACTTGAGGGTTACTGCAGAAGTCCACTGCCTGTCTGGAGGGTGGGTGAGGGTCAGCCCTTTGCCAGCAGCCTGCTGGGGGCATTTTCAAGGACCACAGAGTTTTGAGCAAAGTGCTTGAGTTGTGGGAACAGGCTGCTGGCCTTGGCCTGCACATCCCGTCATGCTGCTGGCGTTGCACACATGGCTGGAATGTGGCTCAGCCACTTGGTAAAATGCACTTGTGCAGAAGTGGATCAGTGCTCTGAGCATGGGCTGCTTGGGGCTTTGTGGCTGCAGACAAAGCAGCTCCTCTGCCAGCCAGGAAAACAATAGAGATGGTCTTTTATTGTTTTATTTGCCTACCTGGTATCTTGTCCCAGAATGCCTTTTGCAGAGGATGGGGAGATTGATACAAAGGGGAAGTCTCTCACTTTGAGGAATGGCCACGTGGTTATTTCTGCTTTGCTGCTGTTCTGGATAGAGCAGCTCTGAATTGCAGAGCAGCTTTTTGCTGTGGGCAGACCCTTACCATCAACATTCCTCTTTCTGCAGAGCTGGGACCTCGTACAACAGACACAGAACTACCTGAAGCTGCTGATCTCCATTATCAACAGTGATGGTAAGGCAAACACCTTGCTTCCAGCAGTGTAACTGGAGCAGTCACTGTCCCTGGAAGAACAGCTGATGGTATTAGTGCCACAGTAGATCAACTCACAATACAGAAGTACTTTTAATTTTCTCCCTTCAAAACAGGGTGATGATCCTACCATCTCAGAACTCCAGCTCCCCTCTTAGAGGGGGACTTGCTGATTCCTTGAAAACCCTTTCTTCCTGAACATGAAGGGATATCTGAAAACTTAGCCTATTGTTTTACTTTAAACCTGAAGAGAAGAAACCTTGTTTCTTTCCTTTTTGACTCTTACTCTTGTTTTTCTGGTTACCTGTGTTTTGTCTGCCCAACACAGGATCTCATGTGGTGCCTGTTTAAGAGCCCCTTCCACTCCCTTTCATTATGGACACCCCAAGTCTTTGAAGAGTGTCTGCTGCCCTGTATGGCATCCCATTCCCTCTGGGCACTGTGGCCTAGAACTGATGGATGGAGCCATCGCTGGCTCTGACAGCACGGCCAGCTACAACCTGCTGTAGCTGTGTTGGGGCACACCACAGGTTTTCTGTAGGGTGTAGGGTTTGTGCCTTGTGTGTGCCTCTGCTCAGTGTGCAGCAGGAAGGTTAGTGAGACTGAAAAAATGTTCAGTTGGAGCTGTTTTCTCACCAATGTAGAAATAGGTTGTGATAGTAGGTTGCAGCTGGGTAGGTGTATGTTCAGGGTAGTAAAGTGATGTTCATATCTAATGGCTCTGTGTCCTGAGCAGCTGTCAGGACCAGGACAGCACATCAGCTGGTGCTCTGAGCAATTTTTTGGCTGCTGTATTTAAGACAGAATGTTCTGGCTGAGCTCTGCTCTTGAGCCTGGGCTGTAGGGACAGAGAATAGCTTGTCTCTACAGATTTGCCATAAAGAAGTCATTGGTCTCATTGCAACATCCTATTTTTTCCTTCTCCGTCTTACCCCTGCCTGGAACAGATGACAGCGGGCTCCTGGTGCACTGTATATCTGGCTGGGATCGAACACCTCTCTTCATCTCCTTATTGCGCCTCTCCTTATGGGCTGTGAGTACCTGGCTGACCTCCTCTGCTTCTGGGGCTGATTGCTTGGAGGGCAAGTGACTGTCACCAGGAAGTAGTGGTGGAGCTGTTAATGTTCCTAATGTTCCTTTGGACATGCTGTCACGGGCAGGTAGAGGAAGATGGGTACCCTGGATCACCATGACAGTTTTCAGCAGATCATGAATTCTCAAGTTCCACTCCCCAGGGCTGCTGCCTGAAGGCTGTGTCGTTTGCTTTGCAGGATGGGCTGATCCACACGTCACTGGAGCCATCTGAGATTCTCTACCTGACAGTGGCCTATGACTGGTTTCTCTTCGGGTAGGAATGCTAAGTTTTACTTGCATATGCATCCCTGTGCAACCATCCATTGAGAGGTCATCTTTGATGTTTATTCACAGTCAAAGGTTGATGTTTGAGCAGCTCCCAATGAGCTGGGACAAGAAGGGCTGATGCCTTTTTTTACCTGAGGGCTCAAGCATTTGGCTATTCTTGACAGCTTGTACCTTTCTGCTGATTCTGGCATGTGACTGAGCTGCCCTTGCTCTCTTTCCAGGCACATGTTAGTCGATCGACTCAGTAAAGGAGAAGAGGTGAGTGTCGGGTCTGGGGTGGTGGCTGAGCACTGCTTTGTGTTCTCAGGATACCTGTTTAAGGTAGCAGCATTCACTGCCTGCTCCTGCTAGTATCAGTGGTGTGGCCAGGCTCTAAAAAGATTGTTCAGGTGCTGGAAATACGAGGTAAGAGCCTTGCTCTGTCACTTTGTGATGCAAAAGTTATGGGGTTGCTTCTCTCTCAGGCTACAGTTTTGTTGGGGAGTGTCAGTCCTGCCAGTTTCCCTCCTGTGCCATTAGTGTTCAGGCCCCACATCAGAGGGTGCTAGGACTTGCTGTTCAGCTCAGCAGTGAAAAAGATGCTTATGGTGTTTGACTCCCTGAGAATAAAACTGGATAGTGTATGCTTGTCCTGCGTGCCAGCCCTCCTGCTTGGATGCTGCAGCTGCATGTGGCTTGCATGTCATCACAGGCTCATGGAGCAGCCTGTGATGGTTCCAGTGTGTGAATTTGGTGGGATGTGTCTATGGGTGCATGTATGGGCCTGGGATGCACTTAAAATTAGTGGAACTGTTTCTCTTCAAAATCTTTCACTGTTTAACAGCAAAAAAATTTTGCTCTGACTATAGTTGCAGTATAGTGCAATATCTTTTCTGAATAGAAAAGAGATGGGGTGTGTGTCTAACCCTATTGCTATTCCCCTGCTCCTCAAACTGTCACCTTACTAAGGAATCTTATGCCTTCAAACAGCAGAGGCAGGATCCTGGCCCATCTTCCATCTTTCAGGGGTACAGAATCCCTGTTTTAGTATTATTCCTCCTATTCCATCCTTTCCTGGAGTTCAAGCCTGGCAGCTCTGCTCTGGTGCCTGCTTGGTTGTGGGTGGAGTCAGTAGCTGCAGCAGAAAAGGGGGTGCCTGGCTGCCTCTGGCACTCCCTGCTGCCCGCTTCTCCCAGGTGAAGGGCACAGCTCTGCACAGGTGGGTGGGGTGGCAGAGGCACCATGGGGTGAGTGATGCAGAGCAGACTGGGTGTGGCAGGGCATAAGCTTGGGGCCACAAATGCTGTAGGTACTTCATGCTTCCAGGTGTGGTACAGGTCTGCTACTGAGGTGGAGCACGTGGCTCTAACCCTGCAAGTCCTGCTGAGTTTGCTGCTTACCTAGGTGGATAAGCAGCTGCTGCCATCTTTGTTCCATTCTGCACTGATGGCATAAGTACCTGCTGTGGGCTTGCAGCATGAGTGCAATGTATTGATAGGGAGACTTATTCTCCTTCTTTTCTGGGCCTCCCCGTGGCAGGGAGCAGAGGGGCAGTTTAATGTGGAAGAGAAGGCCCAGGATGGGATGGTGGCAGCCCATGGCACACTGGAGGCTGGTAGCTGCAGATTTTTTGCTATCGACTTCCTGTCAGCATCTCCTCACCAAGATAAGAGGCTGCATGGAGCCTCGGGTTCATTCCTGAACCGCTCTTCTCTTTCCCTTTGCTCAGATTTTCTTTTTCTGCTTCAATTTTCTGAAGCACATCACCTCTGAGGAGTTCTCTGCTCTGAAGTCACAGAGGTAAGGAGCCTGTGCTTGCTGCTGCATGGGCTACAGAGCCAAGGAGCTTGTTAGTGCTGCTTCTTTGGGGAGATGGAAGCCCTGGTGTCCTGGCCCAGTTTTCTTTAATTTATTCTGCACTCTGAAGGCTGCAAAACGGGGCCGAGGCTTGCGAGGTGCCACGTTGTGCTCTGAAAAAGTGTCCATGCTGAAATATGCTCTCTGCTTAATGACTGTCCATGGCTGCTTTAGCACAGATGAACCCAGAGATGTGTGCTCTGGCTCAAGCAGGCTGCACAGCAAGCTCCATCAGGCACTGGTGGGGACAGAGGGGTGGGCTGTTTTTTTACAGACTGCCCAGCATAAACCGTTCTTATTTCAGGAAGAAGCACCCACCCTGGATGCTCCAAATAAGCACATTATGTTCAGTGTTGCCTGTTGCCACCTTCTCAAAGCATAGGGGGTTTGGGTTGGGACTGTTAGGAGTCAGACAGTGCACACTGGCCCATCCCCTCCCTTTTACCTCTGCACAGCTAATTCCCCACTGCTCTGATCTGCTGTGTGTGACAGAGACCTGGCTATGGTCAGCCTCCACACAGCCCTGAAGTGTGCCTGAGGTAACTTTGTCTTTCCTTCCCCAGAAGGAAGAGTTTGTCTCCTGGCTTCACCCTGGAAGAGATCTGCATGCTCAGTGAGTGCTGCTGTCAAGCATCAGTACCCTTGGGTGCTGGTAATGGTTCATTAGTTGTGGGCTTGGGTTCCCAGCTTCAAGATGACCCCAAATGGGTGTGCTGTCTCTGGGGCCTCACAAGAACACAGGGCACAGGGAAGTGTATTGCTTAAAGGGAGAGAAAGCGAGTGAGACCAAGCTGGTCTTCAGGTAGTACTGTTTTCTTCTCTCTAGAGCAGAAAGACCGAGGCAGCACCACAAGCCTGAGCAGTGACTTCTCCCTAGGGATGGAAAGTTCCCCTGGAGCAACTGGGAGCTTTACCTATGAAGCAGTGGAGCTGATGCCTGCAGGAGCACAGGCTCAAGCAGCATGGTGAGGAGATAACCACTTGGTGGGCTGAACAAAAGGGGCAGGCTTGGAGCCTGATAGAAAAAATATTTCTAAAGTGTCTTGCCCTCCAGGTCTGGTCTCTCTAGCATGGATTCCTTACAGCGGGGGGAGGAATTTGGCTGTCAGAAGCTTTCTTGCAATTTGTACTCCAGAGCTTCTGCACCAAAAACTGGAGGCTGCCCCATGTTAAAAGGCTGTCAGGCTTCTGCAGGGATGCTTCTAAGTTTGTACATAGATGAGAGTAAAGCACATTTGTTTCATTTTCACCAGTTTCACTGTTAAACTTCATCCACAAAGGATTTCATTACTTTTAAAAGATGGTTCCAGACTACTAGAAAAATTACATTTGACAGCAGCCTCCCCAGGGAAAAGTGGAGATGGTTTAGCTACCCTAAAATGAAGCTTAATCAGAGTTTATGAAAGACATTATACAGGGGGAGCATCTGCAGTTAGTGGGAGTTGGGGTGGGTGGCCAAGAATCCCCTCTAAATTTTAGCCCCTTAACCAGCATGAGATGTGTGAGCTGAAAGCAAGTTCCTGCCTGCAGCACTGCTTAGAGACATTTCTGGGGAGAATTTTCAGTACTGCCTCTTCATAGAGGGTCACATAGAACTTGCCTATGGATGCAGGTGGCTGTCTAGAAGTGGAGAAGATGTCTGGCAACTCTGCTGCTCTGGGACAGGTGTTGTACTTGCTTGTGGAGTTTCTGGTGCTGTTTGGGGATTTCAGAACCTTGCCGTAGGGTCGCCCCTCTCAGTTTAATTTTTCTCTCCTCTCCCTCAGCACATGTGAAGAGGCTATTTTATATTGCAATTATTTTAAATTAAATCTGGGTTCTGCTGGAGGCATTTGAAGTCCTCTGGGACTGAGCTTGCAGCCATGCTAGTGGCAGCAGCCTTTCTAAAGCACATTGTGTATTCAAAGTGCTGAGAAGAGAAAGGAGAATATCCCTGCAGAATCTCAAAATGGAGATGAAGAGTCCCAAACTGCCAAGTGAGCAACATGGAGTCCTGTAACACACAGAGCCTATCTATTCACATCAAAGCGACTGCATCAAGTAGAGAATGACTTTCCACTTGCGGAGCTGCAGGGTACTGAACTGGAAGCATATATGTTGCTCTGGGTGCTCAGGACATACAGACTTGATTCTGCTGCACAGAACCTATGTGTGCTTTTCACAAGACGTGAAGTGACCAGAGCATGCTGGAGGAGATCAGCTACACTTGTGTGGATCAGGGCTAAATTTTTCAGTGTTTCCTAACTCTGTTTTGCTTTTATTCCTGTGGGAGGCATCAGGCTGTGTTGGGCTAGCAGCTGCTCCACAGGGATGGTTTGGGCTGTGCTCGTAGGCATGAGCTTGGGAAAGGGAAAGGTTGTGAGCCTTGTCATGAGTGCTCAGTGAGGGGACTGATCATGGATGTTTTACTGCAGGCTGTTTCGGCTGTATAGTCTGGAGAATACATAGGGCTTGCTACAAGCTGGATGAGCTGGGCTGTGCATAGCATGAATAGGGAGAGAAGGGGATGTACTTTGTCGTGTTGCCCTGAAAACAGGGGGCCTCACAGTCTCTGTGCAGGGAGAGGGCATTTGATTTTTAGCTGTTCAAACCTGTTTCTGCAGGCTGTACTTGGAGATGTTGGCAACTATGATAACATGAGATGAATAATGCTTAAGAGAGGCTGTGGTGTGATGTTTGAGGGTGGACACCCTTCAAGAAATGAGGAGAGGATATCGCGCTTTCCACTGTACAATGAGTCTGTCTTTAGCTGCACTTACTGAGAATGCTTGAGATCTCAAAGCAGAGATGCCCTTCTATGTTTTAGGAAGAATAACATCTTTTTCCCTTGAGTTTGTTTGCTTTAGAATTTTTCTTTTTTACTTTTGTACATAGGGAGGTCTTTGTCCAGATCGGTGTGGCCTTGGGGGGGAAATTCTTGGGACTCTTCTAGGGAAAAAACAAAACTAAACAACTGACATATGAAGAAAAATCTTCTGAATGTGGAGCAGCAGTGATGTGAATTAGTCCCAAATGTGTGCTTGTTTGGCATGTAGTTGGATGGTACTGTGAGCTGAGGCCTGATACAGCAATGGACAGTGAATCATGATTGAGTCTGAATGTGCTGGCTAGGAAAGAAGCCAGAGCAGTTTGGACTGTCAGCATAGACAGAGAGAGAACTGAAGTGTACCTGCATCTGGAGTGACTGTCAGCTGTAAGCACATGGTCAGAAGTATGGTCAGTGGTGCATAAAGGGAATTGCTAAAAGGGAAAATAACACTGTTGGTGTGTCCCTGTTGCCCTCAGTGCGCACAAACGCCCACCTGGGTTGATACGCACCATGGAGTTTGAGCAAATTGAAATGGTCTTTCCCCGCTGGGAGGCCCCTTGCTCAAGGCATTTTTGCTGCTAGACTAAACAAAGCAATTGCTGTGTGTGTGTGGGCTGATGCATTCTCCTGTCTCTGATTTCCAGGTCACGTGGATGGTGATCTATAAAAGAATGGGCTAAGATGGGTTGAGCTCAGTGTACCCCCCTCACTGAGCAGTTACCCATGACTCATGGTTCCTTGGGAGGGAGGAGGGCGGGTTCAGTGGAAACAAGAGCTTGTAGCTGCTGGGCTAAAATCCAGCCTGCGGTGGAAAGGCTTCCTAGTTGGAGTACATAGAAAAGTCAGCTTTCTCACCCACATCCTCTGTCCCACAGGAGGAAGAGCTGTGCATCGTCACCACAAGCTGTGCTCTGGAGCAGGGCACAGCAGTCCGAAGACAGGCTGTCTTCCACTGGAATGGTTGAAGTCAAGTCCTCCAGCTCCTCCTCATCAACCCATTCTGATAACTTCCTGAGGATTGGAAGCAGCCCACTAGAAGTGCCCAGATCCAGGTGAGATGGGACGGAGCAGAGCATTTCTCAGCAAAATGAGTGTCTATTAAAGAGAGTGCAGGGCTACACTTGTGTGGCTCTGGAAACACTGGAGCACCTGTGTTTGTATCTGTGGACAAACCTCAGGAGGCCTGTTGCTCTCTAGTGTGACCTAGTCTGCAGTGCTGGCCATTAAACACAGACACTCCTGCCTCAGGTCCTAGAGGAGCGAGGAACTGTGCTCATGACAGCCAGCTGTCTGTTCTGCCTGTCCTCAACTCTGCATGCCTCAACTCTGAGCTCTGGCATCTCTGCATCCTGAATGCTTGCAGCTCACAGCACTTTTTCAGTCTAACACATCCACCAGGGTTTGAAATGGCTGTGGTGTTTGGGGAAGGAAGCATTTCAAACCAAGAAATCCTCACTCTACATCTATCCTGTCCCCCTTTTCACCTGCTGACCCTCCTGGTGATGCAGGTTGGAAGAAAACTGGGTGCTCATGACAAGCAGAGGTAGGAGTCTGCTGGTAGCAAGCTGCCAGCACAAAGGATTCTGCCTGGAAGGCTGTGTGTTCCTACTGGGGAAGGGGGACCCTGGCCCTGAGCCTAATCTCACGCCGTAACAAAGGCATCCTTCTGGAGTCTGACACTGTGATAGGGCAGAGTTGAGCGGTGAACTGGGCTGGGGAAGAAAGAACAGAGCCTGTGGAGCAAACACCATGTGTTTAGACTAACATGGAATAAAGAGACTCTGAGATAAGAGGTTGCTGATAACAGCATCAAATGCCTGTGTAGTCTCTGCAGGTTTTCCGATGAGTCTTTTTCTCGTGATTCTGAAACAGCCACCAGCCAAATCTGAGTACTCTCTCATTATATGGAAAATTAAATTACAAACAAGTAAAGTGTTGAAAATTTGTAAGACTTTCTTAAGTTTCTCTTAATTCCAGAGAAAAACCCCAGTGTCTGACATTTTTCATAAATGATGCTAACTGTTCTCCCCAGGGAAAGACATTAATAGGAGGGGTTTGAGTTGTTGCTGGGGGCCACCTTTGCATTCTCTGTAAGATGAAAAGAATCTCCCAAGAAGAGAATACTGGAAAGAAAACAACTTGTCTTGGGAGCTGCTTTGTTCACAACGGTAGTGCCACAATTCCTGTGTGTGGTCCCATGCCATTCCCAAGGCCTGACAGGCTGTTCAGTGCTTGCTGGTAGCAAGCTTGCAGCAGTGCTCGGTAAGAAGCAGCTTGTAATGCTTCAGCCAGACTGCTCTGCAAGAGCAAATAGAAGAAACAAGAGTAGGCAGAAGAGCACCATAGCGAGGCTTAGGGTTGCCTTATCAGACACTGTCATGGGTTGCAGTTTCTGGGTTCTAAGCATGGTATGGTTTTCCCAGAAAGAGGTTTTGGCATTCCACTTGGCCTTTAGTCTCCCTGTTTTAACTGTGGTAGTTTGAATTGGTCTGGTAGATAACACAGTACCTTCAGCCACCATTTTCTACCCTGAAGGAAACAATGAGTCCCACTTTGGGTGGAGGACTCTATCTGTGGTGGAAGGAAGAGGTAAATTGTCTCTTCACCTCCTGAACATGTGGTACTAAGATGGATAAGCAGGAGCACAGAGACTGATCAGGGTGCCAAAAATACCTTTATTCCTGCAGTGCTGCTGGCAGGTCAACACTCAAGGCTCTTGAGATGAAGAAACCACTGTACTAGACTTCATAATCCTCTGTTTGTGTGACCATAGCAACAAAACACTTTTCCTCAGCTGCTGCTGCAGTGGTTAAAATGGTTGCTTGTAAAATGCCAGCAGGTATCCTTCAGGTAGTTGAGGTCAACAGCCCAGTCCAGGTGCTGGCAGTCAGGAGAGCTCTGGATGGAACAGGCAGGCAAGTCAGCAAGAGACATGAGCAGGGCCTGGGATGGGAACTGGGTTGTCCTAAAAGAAGGGGTCACAAATGCCCAGTCAGACGTTAGGAGCAAAGCCTCTCTCCTGGCCAGGCAACGTCAACAGGCTGCTGTTGTCACATTACCAGCCCATCTTGTGAATCTTGCCATGATCCAGAGGTCCTGGGTACCTGTAAATCCCAGGATGGTTCTTGTTAGGCAAAGCAGTACAAAGGCAATTCCTATCATTCTTTCTAGCTTATTCCAACATGTTGGTAAGATTACATCTGTGGAGAACAAACACACAGGACAATACTGCATAGACTGTTTGCAGAGTAGGATAGGGTGCTGCTTGTTCTACAGAGAGCTCTGATGGCAGTCAATGTGCCTCAGATTGAACCCTCTGCATGCGAGGCTGTTGCAGTTTGCAAACCTTTTCCTGTATTTTCATGTGACACTAGCAGTCTAAGTGTCCCATGACACTGCAGAAAAATTCTGTATCTGTGTCAGGGTTTTATTGTGTGTCTACGTAGCACTAATGTGGATCAGCAGCTGGATAATCTTTGGTTGAATGTGCTTTTGCTAAGTCAATTTAACAAAACCCAGAGTACTGTTATCTCGAGAGTCAAGATCTGGAGGAGTTAAGTTGTGGAGGATCTGCTTTGACCAGCAGTCACAGAGTAGTCCCTTATGTTAATAATTAAGAGGTGCAGGTGGCTCAGCTGTGGGTCTGGAGGGAGCAGAGTGGGACAGAGAAGCTGCTGCCCCTTGACTTTGGGTGTTTTCTAGGTAGTGAGAAGACCGTGTGTGCATTGTGTGTCTTGCTCCTTACGGCCACCTCGCTCGGAAGGTGTATCTACAATATGATAACTTGGGGTAGGAACCACAGCAGGAGAGGAATTGTTTACAGGAATGTTTTCTGGAATTATTGCATGACTGTGCCACAAAATGGACTTGCTGGCTGGCACATGATTATGTGCTGCAATCAGAAATGGTGCTCACAGAGAATGGGCTGCTCGGGCTGCCTGGGATTCAGCCAGAGCTCCCAGTTCTTGGCAGAGTGCCATACTCCTTGCCAACATTTCCCACGCAAAGGTGGGAAGGGCTGCCCTTTACTCCAGGTTGCCACAGTCTGCCTGTACATACAGAACCTACTTAATGCTTCGGTTTGAGGCACAGAGCATATGCTGGCAAATGAGCTGCTTCCCAAAAAGTCCTAGGTGTGTGGAAATACGTCAGGTGAGCGGGGGCAGCACGGGGCAGGATGGGAGCCTAGCTGTTGGCACTTGGCACTCATCTCAGTTATTAAGAAAGGGAAGGATCTCTGACTGTTGCTCTGCCGCCAGTATTGGCTCTTCTCTGGCAGGCAAGTCAGTGTCCATGTGCTCTGAAATACTGTCTTGTGCAGCATGTTGCATGGGAAGCACTGACCTAATTAAAAGGAACCATTCCAGGTTAGGAGCTGCCAGTTTATGGCCTGCGAGAGGTCCCTTCTTGTGTGAAGGAACAGCTTGCAGCTCATCTCTGTTTTGCTAATCTAATTTAGTTAATCTTGCACTTTTGAGGGAGTTTCTTCCCACTCATGGACCTGAAGAGGTGGGTGTGTGAAGCTCACTTTGATTCTTTTTCTGTCTGCCATTAGATGTCTATGGCAGAGACAGCGGCTTGAAGACTGGCTTTATCTCATCTCCTCTAACCATGTCAGCTTTGCTGTCGTCGTCCGGCTGCTTCCCAGGACTCTGTGCTGCCCTCACTCCTAGCCAGCCTCTGGCATGGCTGTTATGTATTGCAGGCATGCTGTTCTTAAAGAGTTGGGAACTGGTTCTGGTGTCCCAGCAGTTCCAACTTGTTCCGAGGGCCTGACTGAAGCACTTTTGGGGCCTCTGCAGTAAGACTTTACAAGAAATATTCAAGGTACAAATTACAGGAAGGCTTTCACCTCTAGCATTTGACCGGATTGCACTGGGGTGCAGTCACCCCAGACATCTGATCTTGGGTCTCAAGCCAAGCTCAACTTTTAAGAAGCTCTGCTGCCATTGCACTGCAAACACAAAATTTCCCATGCTGTGTCTTCCCAGGCTTGGCCCCTGCTGTCTCTTGAGGCTGTTCAAGATGCTTATTGATTGTGACACTTCCTCAGGAGCCTCCCTCGAGAAGGCTTTGGGGATAGAGGGGAAGGTCTGCCGCAATATCTTAGCTCTGCTGGCCAGGCTCAGATCTCTGGGCCAGGAAAGAAACAGCGTAGACTCATTGCAGAGTCAATCAGTTTATTCATTTAATCAACAAGTGTTTGTTCTGTTGCCTGGAGGCAAGACATGGAATTGACTGCCTTGAACTCCTAGACCCTCAGTGTTGTTGGGTTAGATGAAGCCTTAATAAGATTGCACAGCTGCTTTACAGGGTTGGGGACCCCAGGAAGGGCTGGAGGACTAGAGAGTCACTGAGTCTTGCAGGAGATACACAGTGCTTTTTTCACCCTGTCCATGGCAGGATTCAAGAGATTACTTGATCCAAGAGGTGGTGTAAGATCAGTCTAATCTTAGCTGACAACCATGGAAGGTGACCAGCAACTGGAAGTTGAGGCCACACACCCAAGGCAGAAAACAATTTTCTGTTCACCTTCAGACTTGTCTGGCTGGTGTGGTTGATGATATTGGGCAGAGGGACATTTTTGCTGTCCCCGCTGCCCTGGATCATGGCTTGCCATATGGGCAGAGTCTCCTGGGCAGGCTCCAGAAGCTACTCTCCCTTTGTAAGAGCTGCAGAACTCTGCTCAGTTCTTTTTACCTTCACCTGGAGATCCTACTATAGTCCAGGCCCTCCTCTGCCATTCATGCTTGCCTTCTCCAAAACCTTTGTTTCTCTCTGGCCACAGACCTGTCCTCTGTTCAGCAACTCATTACTTTTTCTGGCAGAATCCTGTCACTGCCTACTTTCAGCCCAAGCCCATTGCCTACAGATCTCTTTACTCCTTTATCTTGTCACCATGTGTGACCCTGCTGTTTTTCCTGTCTGGCTGTGCTGTGCTCTCAGGGAGGTGACATCTTCCTCTTCACTCTGCACTGAAGCAGTATTCCTCCATGCTTCTCCCTGGCATCCTGCACTGTTCCCACATTATGGCATTGTACTCTGGGCCCAAACACTCTGCCTGCTCTCCACACTGACTTCCTCCATCTTCCAAAGGCATGGAGAGAAATAGATGTCACTGAACAGCTGCTCCCCTTCTCTTACAAATTCCTTGCTTTCCAGGGACAGTTATCCCAGTCTGATCTCCTGAAGGTCTTTCTAACAGTATATGCTGCACCTCTGCTTATATACCCTCATTTTTACTTTGGCATTACATGCCACAGGAAAAGCACCATTTTGCAAGACAGGAACTCTGACCCTCACTTCTCAGTTCACTGAACAGCAAAAGCACAAGATCTTTGTGAGACAGGAAGCTCTGCTCTTCCAGATTTCTGCTGTCATGCCCTTTGGGAGCCTGAGCTGCTAGACAGGGGTATTACCCCTGGGTATTACCCCCAAACTGCAGCTGTGATGGGAAGCTGATATGCAGGGAATTGTGTGACTCCCCTTCTGTGCTTGCACAGCCAGCTCAGGACCACATTTCCCACTGCTCAAACTTGGCTGTATTGATCAGACTAATTAAATGGCAGTCCTGGAATTAGATTGAGATTGCAGATAGGTTTCCTGCTGTGCATCTCTTCCTACCCTTGCCTTCCAGTCTAGCTCAGGTCCTTCTTGCTATGGGAGAGCCTGTCTTTCTGGCTGTTCTCCTGGTCCCTTGGGGAGCAGCTGCAGTGCGCCACTGCTATTCTTAGCTGTGAAGACAGCGTGCAAGTACCTGGCCCAGCAGAGCTGGAGCTGGAGCACTGCTCTCTGCCCAGCAGAACTCAGATAAATTATCCAGAAGATCTTGGTAGTGTGTAATTGAGCAGCTCTGCCACAGGCTGTGTTTCCAGCTATGTACACTCTGCTGTGCAGCAAGGCACAGTAATTGCTTGCTCCCTTGGAAGCCAGGAGCTCTGAGTTTGTCTCACGTGACTGTGCCCTCTTCTCTGAGATGTTGAAGGGACTCCTCAGATTCACTTAGCATGTTTCATGCTTCTTTCTTTCCTGGTGGGAGGTTGCATACATCAAACAATTATCCTTCCTTGGCTATTTAGCCTGTCCTAAATGTTTTGTCACCTTGTTTCTGGAACAGCCCTTTCTTTAACACAGAAATGAAGAGATGTTCAGGTGCTGGGGGTGGGTGTCGTGGGTACACCTTGAGCGTTGGCTCTGTTCAGATCTGGTGGTAATGGCTCTGGAGTGATCTGCTTTCTAACTGCTTCCGGGACGATGATCTCTAAGTCTTTTCCAGCACTAACCAAGTCACAACCTTGATTTGCCCTGCTGCCCTGGGATATGCTACCAGCTACAACTAGCAACAGGAGAATGTCCTTTATACAGCACAACTTTCACATCTGTGAAGGATTCAGGGCAGGATGTGCTGTTCCATCTCACTAATGGGTTTCTCAGTTCTGCATGGCCATCTGCTTTGTGCTGGCTTTCTCCTGTCCAGTTCCCGGTGTGCTCCTGCTGCTTTGTTGGCCCCAGCCAGCTTGGCTGTCCCTTCGTTTTCAAAGGAAAGGCTTGGTCTGGGGCCCAGCCAGAGCTGCATGTTGCACCCTGGTCCCTGAGTGTCAACAGTGCTGGTACAGGCGCTGCTGGCTGTCTGCCCGGCAGGTCCCTGGCACTAGCACCAGCGAAAAGCGTGTGGCTGAATGATCTGACTGATCACGCCGTCTCCCTCTCTCTCTGCCCCAGATCGGCGGACCATTCTCTGCCCGGATCTTCCGTTTCCACAGACTTTGGCAGCTGGCAGATGGTGACAGGGTGTGGCAGTATTCGGGAGCAGGCAATCCTGAACGCAGACGCCTCTCTCCCTTGCAGCTTCCCGGATGAGTTCTCTAGCACTTGCCTGTAAGTGTCTCAAATGCAGGATCTCTCCTTGGGTCTCTTGGCTGCCTGCAAGCACTGCAACTTTATCACTCTGGCACTTTTGAAGAAGCCTGGGAGCCCATAACAAACTGTTCCATCTTCTCTGCCTTGATGTTTTCTATCCACAAACTCAGTCCCTGAGCACTCTTTGCTTATGCTGAACACGGAAAGAAAACAGCACTTTCTCTACCTAATGATGGGGGAGCACTTTGCTTTCTGCAGGAAGAAGAGGTTTTTCTCTTCCTCGAAGATGCTGAATTCGGGCATAATTGAGTGCAGTTGAGGATTCATGTTTGTCAGGACAGGACTGGTAACCCAGATTTTCTTGCTTTTGGATTTTGCTCACCTACATCTCCCCACTGAGGTCAGATCCTTCCTGGAGTAAGAGAAGGACTTTCCTTCTGTAACCCCAATTTTATCTGGCCTTGTGCAGCATCGTTTGCAGGTGCTGTGCCTGGCCAGTGCAGAGCCACAGAGACCCTGCGTCCTGCCACATCCTGCCATGTGAAATGGTTGGGAGGCAAATGTTCCTCCCCAAATAGAAATCCACCTCTGGAAGCTTGAAAGACTGGAGATGCACTTTAATTGCTGTTAGAGGAGAACCTTGGTTTGTGCCTTCAGTCTGCAAACTCTCCATCAAGAAACTGAAATGGCAGATCAGGAGCTGCTCCTAGCAAGCAACGCAAAAGCTGTGCTGCCAGATGCTTGGTCCCTTACTGAAATACGAGTACATGCTTTGGAGGCAGAGGGCAAGCAACATGAAAACCTGTCTCCTGTGAGACAGGCTGCCTGCCCTGGCTCTCCGTCTCATGTGGCTGCATGCTCTGCTGCTGAACAGAGCAGAGCAGCTGCCTTCAAGTTACGGTGAAGCTACAAGATCCATGAATTGACAGATCAAAACATTGCAAGAGATGTCGGACATGGCCTGGCCAGGATTAGCTCTTCTTTCCTGAGGACACACTGAGCTGTTCCTGCAGTAGTTTGGAGATGGGCAAGGGAGAAGGGACTGAAGGATGGGCATCTGAATAATGACTGCTTTACTGTGTCCTGAGCCTGGCTGTGCTTGGTTACTGCTGATCACCAGCAGGTTATTGCTGCCCTTGGAGATGGATCCAACATCAGAATAGGGAATTCAGTAGAGAAACATGAATCAAAGTTGATAGGCCTTAGGCATATTCAGTTTGGAGAGTGACTGCTTGGGGCAGTGGATTCAAAATGAGGAGAACAATGGTGGTGCTTCTCCTGTGGGTGCTCTGCCCTGTTCAGCTATTCACTGAAGCTGTGGGTTGCTTGCGGGCTGGGGACTGCTCAGCTGAAGGTGCTGGGACCAAGCACTGCTTTGAAAAGATGACAAGTTCCCAGGGGTGTTATGTTGAGCTTAACCCAGAGCCTCAACCCTCTCCCTGCTCTGCATCAGCCCTGTTTGTTCAGGACTCCATTGTGGTTTTATCCCAGCTTTTTGCAGCCTGACACAGTATGATTTTTTTTCTTTTAATTCCATTTAAGTTCCCACTTTGCATCTTCACTGGCAGCAGCTCGATGAAGGTATGCTTTTCACAGCCTACTTCTTGTGCTTGTGTGGGGCTTGTCAGGGCTTACTTCGAGCTGGGGCTTTGACAGCCTCCTCTCATCCCGCACCCTGAGCTGCAGGCGAGCGGGCAGGCTGTAGGAAGTGTAGCGGGGCAGAGTGCCGTGGATTTGGCAAGGAAGCGCGACCTGCCTCCGCGGTGAACTGTTCAGGGTGAAGTGCTGTAGCTGGTCTGCAGGGCTTGGTGTGGAGCAGTGGCTGGCTGCTTGACCCTGTGCCTTGGAGTATGTCACTCTATGAAACAAACTCAAAAACCCAAATAGAAAATCTGCCCTGTAAAGAGGTGTGAGAGCCACAAGACATGGGACCTAACTGCTGCACGCCCTCGCTTACCTCTGCGCGTGACATCTGAGTTCACTGTACTCGGGTGAAAGTAAGTCCTGCCTTCATGGAGCTTATTTTAAATGCTAGGAGGTTTGCGAGTTCTACGTCCTAATTAGGTTGCCAAAAAGCATTGCTAATGTGTTTAGATATGTTGTTGCCTTTTTTTGCCCTCTGGCTTCTCTTTATTATCAGACACAGTAAACAGCGGCCTGGTTGGCTGCCTCGGCATCGCTTGCTGTTTATAGGCCTCCCACCATATCCTCTTGCTGCTGTTTCCGGACCGAAGCTGTTGGCTGTGGGTGGTTAACACTTCCATTCAAATGAGCTGTGCCAATTTATAGCCAGCCCAGGCACTGGAAGATTAAAGAGAATTTTTTATGGGGAAGGTTCGCGCTGTGCCCTTGGAGTGACCTTTGAGGAATGTCTTAATCTCTCTGGGAACCACTGGCATGTCACAGAGGCACCGCAGCAAAGACTGTTTTAGGCTGGAGAGCTTGGAACAGCTGCCTCTGAGCCCCAGTCTTGCTTTCTCCTGCTCCCTCGGCTGAAGTCTTGCCTTCTTTCCGCTGTTTTCTCCCTGCCCCTAACCAGGTGTGTGGATCAGCAGGAGAGGAGAGCAGGTCCCATGGGAAGTCATGCCCTAGTCTGCTCCTGTTTGCCGAGAGCAGCCATGCTGGGGAGCAGAAGTAAAGCACTGCTCAGCTCTCCTTTTCGTTTGGCTGGAGTGTTCCTTGGGGCTTTGGTAACCTTGTCTGCTCCCTCTGATCTCCCCTTCCAAAGAGCTGTCTGTACTGGCACAAGCACACGAAGCTGGGGCTGGTGGAAGTGAGGGATGGTTGCAAATAGGTTGGAAGCGACTGTCCTGTCACAGCACATGTGGACAGACTTCATCTGTGTGAGGAGAGGAGGGAGCTGGCTCAGAGGCTGATATCAGCACCCACTTGGCCAAAGCACCACTTTCTTTGTGAATTGCAGCCTTGTGAGCACCATGGTGGTGAGAGAAACAGGACAGTGGGGTGTGTGGAGGAAACCCCATGAGAAACAGGAGATGGAGGCTGCAAGTGGCTCCGTGTGTTGGGCTGGATGAGGAGGCAGTGGCACCAGCTGCCTCTGTGGACAGAGCCTTTTGGGGCTGGCAATGCCTTAGCCTCTGCAGCGCACTGAGCACAACATACCTGCTGGTGCTGTGGACAGAGCCCTGGTCCTGCTGCTAGCCCTATGTCAGGAGTGAGAGCTGGGATGTGGAGAAGGATGGCTGCAGTTACTGACCTTCCCTTCTCTCTCCTAGACTGGTGTCGGCAAGTGACCGTGAGTCCCGTCTGGAAGAAGTGCGTTCTGCCTTTCTGGCAAGCTACAGCCGGACCATCGGCCTAAAGGCCGTGCCCCCCAGCCCCTCAGGGGCCATCAGTGGCCTCCTCGAGCAGTTCGTGCGGGGCGTGGGACTGAGAGGCAGCAGCACCCTCTGAACACGGCGTTCCCAGACCACTGCCTGGAAAATGGGGCTGGCACGTACCCCAGCAGAGTCCTTGGGACCCTCTTCTCGGTGCAGGCACCTGCTGCACCCAGTGCCTGCTGCCAGTCCCCCATGCCTGGGGCTGGGGGGTGCGGGGTCTTCGGCGAGTCTCTGCAGTAAACGACCCGAGCTGTGCCCTCTCCTGCCTCCTCTCTGGGCTGCGGGCGGGGACAGCGGGGCCGGGCGGGGGGCGGCTTGGGGGAGCTGAGCTGCCGGGGGCGCCGCTCACTATAAATAGCCTGGCCTACTCCCCGCGAACGTCGGCACCGAAATAACATCGAGCCGAACCCGAGAGGAAGTCCCCGGCGGGGCGGGATGCGGGGGAGCCCCCTCTGCCCCTGACTGGGAATCTCGGGCAGGACGTTCCGATGGAGCAGAGCCCCAGGAACCGAACCCCCTGGTCCCCGGGTTGGTGTCCCTGCTGCCGGCTGGGAAGGGCCGTTGTGCTCGAGATGTGCTGAGCCGTGCCGTGCCGTGCCCGTGCCGTACCCGCCCCCGGGCGCGCCTCCTCGGCGGCGCGGGAGGAGGCGGCGCGGAGCATCGGCGGCGCCCGGGCGGGGATGGCGGCTCCGGGAGCGCTGGAGCCAGCGGCCGGCAGCGTGCCGGGCACCAAGGTGGAGCTCACCGTGTCCTGCCGGTGAGCCGGGGCGGGGGAGCGGGAGGGCGGCGGCTAGTCCGTGGACAGGGGTGGGTGCGAAACGCACCGGGATGCGCTGCGGGGCTGGTCGCTGCGTCCCGCTGCCCGCCGCTCAGCCCCTCGCTCAGGAGGTTCTGAGCTGCGCGTCCTCGACCCTCCCAGGGTAGCTCTCGGTGCCAGGGCGTATGCCCAGCGTCCCTCTGCCCTGCTCCCGCCCGTCCCGTCCCGTCCTCTTCATGGGGTCCCATGAGATGCTTGGACCGGGCACGGCTGCGTGAAGCGACCTGATGCCCTCACCTGGGGCTAGGGCGCGGAACTGCCCCTCGTGGGGGCGATGCTTGTGAGTGATGCTGGCGGGTCGGGGTGATGCCGGCTGGGCGCGGGGTGCCGGCGCTGGCTGTGAGCGGCTGCCCGGCTCTGCCCATCTCTGCCCTGCTCGGCGAGCTCGGTGCAAGGCAACGGGACCGGGAGTGTGGCAGCGTTGGCGATGGTGGGATGGGGACTGCGAAAGAGGGGCTTCTCAATGCCCCAGCTTCTGGCCAGGGTCCGCTGGTCAAGCGGCGGCGGCTGATTCAGTCTGCCGGCGGCTAAATATAGCCCGTCGGAGGCACCGCTGCCTGCGGCGGGGGTCCCTCTCGCAGGGACAGGCACCAGCGTCCTACTGGGAGGTAGCGTCCCCGTGCTGTGGATCCTGAGGCACGGAGCACCCCGACCGGGGCGGGCACCTCCAGCATATCCCCTAACTATGCGAACTCTGGCCGGGCCGGAGGCTGTCGTGCCCTCTCCCCGCGGCTGAGCCCTGGCCCCCGCTGCCAGCTTCCCGGACGGCAGGCAGAGGGACTGCGGGACCGGCCAGCTCCAGGCAGGGACCGGGGGTCACACCTGGAGACAACCCAGAGAAGGGGCAGCCTTCGGCTTCGCAGCCCCAGGATCCAGCCCAGAGCAGGGTGGGGTCTCTCCCCTGCGCGCTGGGGCCAGGGGAGCTGGCTCAGCCCCGCAGCCCCCGGCCGTGCCCCAGCCCACCCTGTGCTGCCACCCTGGGGGTGCGGGAAGTATCCCAGCAGAGCCGGTAGCATTCCCTGGCACTTTCCGGTGTCACACCGCGCACAGGACGACGATCAATCGCTCTGCCGGTAGCTGTGTCGGGGGATGCCCACTGGCTGCTCAGCCCCTGCTCCAAGTGTCTCCTTTCTTCTCACTTCTGCACCCCGCCATTAGCCAAGCTCCTGCTGCCGGGGCGCGGCGGGCACTCAGCCGGCGCCGGCGGCACCGGGGAAGGTTTCATCCTGTAAATGGGTTCCCTGTCATGTTCAATCATCATCAGCGCTGGAGATGCTGCTCGCCGTTCGCCCCGCTGCCCCACCGAACCCTGCAGCGTGTTTCCTTGGAGTGCCGATGCTCTTATCCATGGGTGCCAGCACGGCCTTCTGGCATGGTGCTGACCTGTGATCAGGGGGATGTACATGGGGACCCGTTGCGGGGCCAGGTGGGTGATGCTCAGGGTAGCTCACGCCTGGCTCTTCCCCCAGGAACCTACTGGACATGGACACCTTCTCCAAGTCCGACCCAGGTGGGTGGTGGAGCCGGGCAGGGACATGGCATGGCACAGACACGGCACGGCACGGCAGCCTGGCTCTGCTCCTCTCTCCGCAGTGGTGGTCCTCTTTGTGCAGGTCTCGGGGAGCAGCGAGTGGAAGGAGGTGAGCGGGGCCCCCTCTCCTGGCTAATCCCTGGCTGGACTAAACGGGCCCATATGGCCGCCCCTGTCCACGCTAATGATCCCTCCCCGTCCACGCTAATGATCCGGCCCCGCGAGCAGCGCTAATCCCCCACCGGGATTAGCGCCGAGGCAGCTGCGATGGGGACGGGTCCTAGGGGGGCCACCCTCACCCCTCTCCCTGCAGTTCGGACGCACTGAGGTGATCGACAACACCCTGAACCCCGACTTTGTCCGCAAGTTCGTCCTCGACTACTACTTCGAGGAGAAGCAAAACCTCCGCTTCGATGTGTGAGTAGGGTGGCCAGGGAAGGGCTTGGCCCCACTGAGAGTGGAACAAAGCACCGAGTCAGTAATAAATAAGGATAATAAATAAGAATACAGTGTTGAATAGGCCGGATGGGTGGGGAAGTGGAGCTGTGTGCTGAAGCATCCCTGCAGGCACCAGCTCAGGGCTCTGCTCTCTCACATTAGCTACAACGTGGACTCCAAGAGCTGCTCCGCTTTAAAGCAGGTGAGCACAGCCTGTGCCAGGGGGGCATGTAATGATGCCCCCGTGTGATGCCATGGTGGGACACCCCGAGGCTGTGCCCTGTGTGGGTGCTGTCGGGGTGGGACAAGTGCCCCTCAGAGGGCTCTAACCTGCTCTCCATTTCTCCATGCCCCATGGGGACTGGCAGAAGGTAGGTGCCTGACACACACCAGCCTCTGTTCTGCCCTGGGAACCCAGACCTCATGGGAGTACCTGGTGGGGCAGGATGGGGCCAGGACGCACCATGGAGGTGGCTTTTGAGGGCAGGATGGGTGTAGGGTGGCCCAAGGGATTCAGGGCAGGTCAGGGCATGTAGAGCAGTTCGGGAGGGAGACACAGGATGGGTTCAGGGCTATGGGGATGCCCTGAGGACACAGAATGAACGTAAGGCATAGGGAGTGGGCACCTGGGGTAGTCCTGGGGATGCACAATGGGTCCTGGGCTGCGAGGTGGCTCTTGGGTCACAGTGTAGGTTCAGGACACTTGGGGTGGCCCAGATTCAAGTTGGTGGCAGGTCCCATGGGTGCATTGGGAGAGAAAGGGGTGGGTGTGGGTGGTGAGGGACTGGGGCAACAGCCCTCCAGGGTCTCACAGTGCTTTTTTGGGAGCATAGGACTTCCTGGGGCAGGCGTTTGTGGCACTGGGAGAGGTGATTGGATCCCAGCGGGGACGCCTGGAGAGACCCCTAACGTGAGTCACACCCTGTGGTAAGGTGAGGTTGGAGGTTGCCACACTCTGTCTCCACCACCTGCCCCAATGGATCCCTCCCTGCATGTCCTGTGATGGAGATCCTGGTCACACAGCCAAGCATCACCAGCTGTGGGACAGAAGCCCCAGCCCTGACCCCATCTCTTGCCCCTGAACTGTCCTCCTTGTCCCCAAGCTGACTGTGTGCCTCTGGTTCCAGGGGTGTCCCAGGGAAGCGGTGTGGGACTATCCTGCTGCTGGCCGAGGAGCTGAGCAACTGCCGGGTGAGTACCTGCGTACCGGCTGCAGTGAGGAGAGGGCTGCGTGGTCCCTCAGTACAGAAGCTGCTGGGGCCAGGGGTGAGGAGGTGATTGGCAGTGACAGTCCCTGCTCCCAGGACATCGTCACGATGCAGCTGTGTGCCAACAAGCTGGACAAGAAGGACTTCTTTGGAAAATCTGACCCCTTCCTCGTCTTCTATCGCAGCAACGAGGATGGCACGTGAGCACAGGGACCCAGTGGGGCAGGCAGGGTGTCAGTGTCTCCAGACAGTGTGGCTCAACCCTGCCCTGTCCCCCCAGCTTTACCATCTGCCATAAGACAGAGGTGGTGAAGAACACACTCAATCCGGTGTGGCAGCCCTTCACCATCCCCGTGCGTGCCCTCTGCAATGGCGACTACGACCGGTACAGGAATGGGAATGGGAATGGGGATGGGGATGGGGACGGGGACGGGGACAGGGACAGGGACAGGGACAGGGACAGGGACAGGGGCAGCCATGGGGCCAGAGCAGGGTATGAGCAGTTCGTTGTGGGCTTGGCCCCACAGCAGTAGGCAGCTCAGAACTGGGTCCCGATTGGGTTTTTTTCTCTATTGCAACCCAAATTACATAAAGGCATCCCCCTCCTTTCCAGGCCCCCACCGTGACCCAAATTTCCTGCTTCCCTCCCAGCAGAGCCACAGGCTGGGCAAGCAAGGTGGCTCTGCTGGAAGCTGGTGGGCAGGGTGCTTACTGCGGGTTGGGCTGCAGGGCTGGGTGTCCCCAAATCAGGGGCTGGAGGGGCTGTGCCATTCTGGCTAGTGGCTCACCCACTGTGCACCTTCACTTTCAGGACGGTGAAGATAGATGTGTACGACTGGGACCGGGATGGGAGGTGAGGCAAGGGACATCAGGGTGCTGCTGAAGCTTCCTAGGGCATCTCTCACCCAGGTTCTTGGCCACACTGACCCTGTGTTCCTCCTGCAGCCACGACTTCATTGGGGAATTTGCCACCAGCTACCGGGAGCTCTCTCGAGCACAGAGTCAGTTCACAGTGTATGAGGTAGGGTGGTGGGTCAGGGTGAGAGCAGGGTGCACTCCATGCTGGGGCTGACCCATCCCTGCGCCTGCAGGTGCTGAACCCTAGGAAGAAATGCAAGAAGAAGAAATATGTGAATTCTGGCACTGTGAGTGGGGCTGGGGAGTTCCTGGACCTCCTGCCTTTCAGGGGCTGCTGCTGCTCCAGTTGCTGTGTGTGCCAGGTTGGGGGGGCTCGAGATCTGATCTCCTGTGCCCACAGGTGACACTGCTCTCTTTCTCCGTTGAATCTGAGTTCACCTTTGTTGACTACATACGGGGCGGGTGAGTGGGGGGCCGGGAGCCCCCCGGCTCCTTGAGATCCCCCATGGTTGAGGGTCTCGGGGCAAAGAAAGTGCTGACAGCAAAGGTGCACTCTGGGGGTGACAAGGGGGCAGTGGGGCTGGGAAGTAGATGCAGAATGGTGGCATGGGGCTGTGGGGTGCTGGCTGCGGAAGGGGGAGCCCAGGCAATGGGTCTGGGCAGGGAAACACCGGCACTATAGGGCTGGAAGATAGTATCCCTGTGCCGTGGGGCCGGCAGCCTCCCTCGCTCTCCCCCTAAAGGACGCAGCTGAATTTCACTGTTGCCATTGACTTCACGGCCTCCAATGGTGAGTGCACCTGGTGTCTGGGGGGTCCCCATCCCCGTGGGGCTGGCCATGGGGCGGGTGCAATGGGCACTGTGCCGCAGGGTTGCCGTCACAGCCCACCTCGCTGCACTACGCGAGCCCCTACCAGCTGAGCGCCTATGCCCTGGCACTGAAGGCAGTGGGGGAAATCATCCAGGACTACGACAGTGACAAGCTCTTCCCTGCCTATGGTTTTGGTGCCAAAGTCCCACCTGACGGCAAGATCTCCCACCAGTTTCCTCTGGTGCGCCCTCCCTGTGGAACAGGGCTGAGGGTGAACCCAGAACCCCTGGCTGTGGGGCAGAGCTGGTCTTGGGGTGCCCACAGCAGCTTGGCGGGGAGGGGGAGCACCCTGGTCATATCCTGCCCCAGCATCCCACAGCCTGGGGGCTACCAGGAGCTGTGGTCCTACTCCAAGCACCCACCTTTGTCCCCCAGAACAATAATGTGGAGAACCCCAGCTGTGCTGGCATTGAAGGTGTGCTGGAGTCCTACCTCCAGAGCCTGCGCACTGTCCAGCTCTATGGTCCTACCAACTTTGCTCCTGTCATCAACCAGGTGGCTGGGTGAGCAGTGGGGCACTCTCCCCACCTTTGTCATCTGCAAATGCCGTCTGCCCACCGCAGGGCCAGTGGAGTGCTTGAGGGACCCCATTCTTTTTCCCATAGGACAGCTGCCCAGGTGACCGACGGCTCACAATACCATGTCCTCCTCATCATCACTGATGGTGTAATCTCTGACATGCTGCAGACCAAGGAAGCCATTGTCACCGTGAGTGCACCCTTGCTGCTCTGAGTTCACTTCATATGGGCACTATCCTGGCTGACACCTTGCCTCTGCTCCACAGGCTTCCTCCCTGCCCATGTCCATCATCATCGTGGGAGTAGGTCCAGCTGAGTTTGAGGGTGAGTTGGGACTTGGGAACACCAGGGAAGAGGGATGGAAACATCATCCCTTCCTCTGGGATACCAAAGGCATCCAAAGGGCTGGTGTTTCCATCCCCGGTGTTCACCCCACTGAGGCTTGGTGACACCAGCTGTCACCCCCAGCCATGGAGGAGCTGGACGGTGACGAGGTACGGTTGTCTTCCCGGGGACGGTATGCCGAAAGGGACATTGTACAGGTAACTCTGGCATTGAATCCAGACCCACCAGGGCTGAGAGATGCTCAGTCCCCCTTGCTGACCCCCACAGCACCAGAGTTCTTTCCAACTGGACTGCAAACTTCTTGCCCTCAAAGTTTGTACCATTTCGGGATTATGTGGACGACTCGGGCAATCAGGTGCTGAGCATGGCCCGCCTGGCCAAGGACGTGCTGGCTGAGATCCCTGAGCAGCTGCTCTCTTACATGAAGACCCGTGACATCAAGCCTCGCCGGGCAGATCCCAAGTAGCTCTTCCATGAGCCATGGGACTGGCTGGTGGGGCAAGGATATGTCACCTTTTTTCTGCTGGTGGCCAGGGCTTAAGCATGGAGATGTGGCCCCATTAGGGAGATAATCAGCTGCTATGGTTGGTGAAAACAGGGCTGGGACCCCCTCTGGCAGTGAGACCACACAGCTGGACATCCTTGGCTGCCTCTTCCTCCTGCCTGATGTCCAGCAGCAAGGCAGGACTGTCCCTCGGCCGTGGCAGCGCGGGCAGGGCCAGCGCCGGTGGGACACAGTGTGTGTGTGTGTGTGCGTGTGTGTGTGTGCGTGTGTGTGTGCGTGTGTGTGCGTGTGTGTGTGTCCCGGGAGAGCCGTCTGGCGTCTGGCCTAGCGGAGGGTGACCCTGAATGCCTGCCGGGGGTCTCAGCCCCGCTGCTCCTTGGGGCAGCGGTCTCGTCCTGCTCCTGCCTGCGCCCCATTCCTGCCTGCACCCCGCTCCTGCCTGTGCCCTCTCCTCCGGCTCTGCTGACCCCGGCTGGCCGACCTGCCCCATGCCCTGCCCCACGGCCGGGGCTCCTGCCACCGCGGGGTACCGGGGCGGAGGGCAGGCGAGTGTCTACTGCGTTACCGACTGTAAATAAACTGCTCAACTGAGTCTGCTGCCGTGCTGAGGTAGGGGGACGGGAGGACCGGATGCGGTGGGGCGGGGAAGGCCAGGGGGCCGATGGTACTGGGGGGCGTGAAGCCCGGCCGGGGGAACCGGGAGGACCTTGAAGACCGGGGTGACCTGGGGGACCAAGGAGCCCGAAGGGACCGGGAGGACCGAAAGGGTGAGAGTGGGCGAAGGGGCCGGGTTGGGGCGGGGCCAGGCGGTGGCAGCGGGATCTGTGATTCGAGGCGGCAGATTCGCCACCGCCATCGCGGCGCGACCCGGCCTGGCCCCGCCGCTTCCACGTGGCCTCCCCACC
>VZRF01001172.1:131977-143715 GCA_013396875.1 Vireo altiloquus | reverse complement strand
GGCCCGGCCCGGCCCTGCCCGGCCTGGCCTCGGCCCCCCGCGGCCCCGCCATGGGCGTAGACTTCGACGTGAAGACCTTCTGCCACAACCTGCGGGCCACCAAGCCCCCCTACGAGTGCCCGGTGGGCACCTGCCGCAAGATCTACAAGAGCTACAGCGGGATCGAGTACCACCTGTACCACTATGACCACGACAACCCGCCCCCGCCCCAGCACACCCCCCTGCGCAAGCACAAGAAGAAGGGGCGCCAGGCCCGCGCCGCCAACAAGCAGTCGCCCAGCCCCTCCGAGACCTCCCAGTCGCCCGGCCGAGAGGTGATGACCTACGCCCAGGCCCAGCGCATGGTGGAGGTGGACCTGCATGGCCGCGTCCACCGCATCAGCATCTTCGATAATCTCGACGTAGTGTCCGAGGACGAGGATGTTCCCGAGGAGGTGCCCGAGAATGGGAGCAATAAGGAGAACACGGAGACGCAGAGCGTCCCTCCCAAATCTGGGAAGCACAAGAACAAGGAGAAGCGCAAGGATTCCAACCACCATCACCACAATGCCTCGGCTAGCACTACTCCCAAGCTGCCCGAGGTGGTGTACCGAGAGCTGGAGCAAGACACCCCTGACGCCCCACCTCGTCCCACATCGTACTACAGGTATTGTCCGTGGTAGGGTGCAACGAGACTCTTAGGTTCATGCCCTGGGTTTGGAGGCAGAATTGGCCCCACTCTGTTCAAGTGGCTTGCCTCTGTCTGTCTCTCCCAGGAACAGTGCTGGCTGTTCCATGGCTTCAGGCTCTTGGGGCTCTTCCTGGTGTCACATCACAGTTCTGAGGGGTCTGTGCATTTACAGAGCTCTCAGTTGCTGCTTAGGTCATTGCCAGCAGTTTGATTGCTGTGCTCATTCCTTGCTGGAACAGCCCATAAAATCAAAACAAAACTCAAATATGTCCTTTTGCCTCTCATTCTGCTCCTTGGAGGTATGCTGGGATAGTTTCAGAGCCCTTCAGCACCAGGGTGTACCTGTAGGATCTCTCCGTGGGCATAATTCTTAATTGTTATCCTACAGTACTCTGTGAGAGATTTGATGGGTGCAGTGGCCCCAGTTAATACCTCCAGCAGGAGTTAACAGAGGCCCCTAACCAGAATTAATGAAACATGGTGCCTCCACGCATGGTTATTGTGTCTTGGTTGTGAGGCTGCTGCCTCCAGAGCACTGGCACTTGCTGGGTGGCACATGCAGGCCCCCTCCTTGCACTGATGAGTCTCCAAGGCCTGACCTTACTCCTTAGACCAGTGTTGTTTTGTCTCCAAGCTGCTGCTGTGCCAGTGTGCTAGTCAGGGTGCAGCAGCACCTCCCACTTCTGCACATTCTTGCCTTGTCCCTGTTTCTTTATTTTGACGGATGGCTCAGCTGGAGCATTTGAACATTCCCTCAGCCACAGACAAATCCTGGAGTTGGGGCTCAGCAGCTCCAACCATGTCGAACATGCCCTTACTTTCCCATGCTGTCCTTCCAGGTACATTGAGAAGTCAGCAGAGGAGCTGGATGAGGAGGTGGAGTACGACATGGATGAGGAGGATTACATCTGGCTGGACATCATGAACGAGAGGCGGAAGAACGAAGGCGTGAGCCCTATTCCGCAGGAGATCTTTGAGTACCTGATGGACCGGCTAGAGAAGGAGTCCTACTTTGAGAGCCACAACAAGGGGGACCCAAACGCCTTGGTGGACGAGGATGCCGTCTGCTGCATCTGCAACGATGGGGAGTGTCAGAACAGCAACGTCATCCTCTTCTGCGACATGTGCAACCTGGCTGTGCACCAGGAGTGCTATGGGGTACCCTACATCCCCGAGGGACAGTGGCTCTGCAGACGGTGCCTGCAGTCACCCTCGCGCGCTGTGGACTGTGCCCTCTGCCCAAACAAGGGGGGGGCCTTCAAGCAGACGGACGATGGGCGCTGGGCACATGTGGTCTGTGCCCTCTGGATCCCGGAGGTGTGCTTTGCCAACACCGTCTTCCTGGAGCCCATCGACAGCATCGAGCACATCCCGCCTGCACGCTGGAAGCTGACCTGTTACATTTGCAAGCAGCGCGGCTCTGGGGCTTGCATCCAGTGTCACAAAGCCAACTGCTACACCGCCTTCCATGTCACCTGTGCCCAGCAGGCCGGGCTGTACATGAAGATGGAGCCCGTCCGGGAGACAGGTGCCAATGGCACCTCCTTCAGTGTGCGCAAAACTGCCTACTGCGACATCCACACACCACCAGGTTCCATGCGCAGGCTTCCCACCCTCTCCCACAGTGAGGGGGAAGAGGAGGATGAGGAGGAAGAGGAGGAGGGGAAGGGCTGGAGTTCTGAGAAAGTCAAAAAAGCAAAGGCCAAGTCTAGAATCAAGATGAAAAAGGCGCGGAAGATCCTGGCAGAGAAACGAGCTGCAGCACCCGTGGTTTCTGTGCCCTGCATCCCCCCCCACAGGTATGACCGGCCACCCTCCCTGTACTGGGGAAAAATTTCTCCTTTCCTCCATGCTTTGCGTCCTGCTTTCCATGTGGGCATTACCCTAATTCTCTCCTTAGCTTTTTGCACAGGTACTTCTCACTTTGTTGTCACAGAGGGCTGTAGTGGTTTCCTCTGGGAGTCCTGCAGAGAGGCAGGGCCATGCGCTGCTCCGCAAAGGTGTCTGGGCTCTCAGCAGGGCAGGAAATAGCTGCTGTTAGTTTAACAGCAGAAAATGAACTTGGTCGGATGCGTCAGGAAGCAGCTGGAGGTTCCCAGCACTCCTTTCCTCTTGTGCTGACCTCAGGCACTGGAGTAAACGAGGTGGGGAGGAGGGAATTGCTCTCCTTTCTGCCAAGGTCTCTTTTTTCTGAGGTTATGTCAGGCAAAAGATAGATGTGTAGGAGCAATTCAGGCCTGGGAAATGGGCTAATCCTGGGGTTTTTTTGGCTCTGGAGCAGAGATGTCTGGGGTTGGGGATCCCTGTGCTCTGCTGAGCAGAGCTCATCCATCCCAGCAGCCACATACTCCTTGCTGAGCTTCCTCAGTGTTCTCTGCCAGGCAGAGTAGCAGCTGCTCCTTCTCAGCGCTGCCTGTTGGAGCGGGGCTGGGTGGCCACGGGTGCTGAAAGCTGTCTATGAGGAGGGGTGGCTGGAGACCACCAGGACTCCTGCCTGCCAAGGAATACAGCGGTCCTAAGGCTGGCTCCCCAGCACGAGGTCTCACAAGGGGTTGTGTTTCTGTCACATTCCAAACCTGTGGTTTCATGGGAAGGTGCAAACACCCTGTTAATTACAGGTGCAGCTGCTTTGTGCCTTGCTCTTGTTAGATCGTTGGGCTGGCATGCAGATAAGAGCCTTACCAGAATTTGTCGGTTTAGTTTATAACTCTGGATGTTCTCAGCAGTGTGTAAAAGCACATAAGGGCATCCTAGGACGTTTTTGGATCTCATTGTCTCCCAGCAGCAGACAACGCCCAGTTGAAGCACAGGTTGGGCATGGAAGTGTTTGCCTTTGTGGTGGTGAGCCACCAATCCTGAGCCGCTGAGCTGTCCTCCTACCTGTGGCAGGAGCAGTGCTGGGGTTGTGACCTTAGGACACTATCAGGACCTCAAGGCTTATCTCCTCTGCAGTTAGAAGGGAGCACATGGAAGCCGCTACTCTCTGGGCAGCAGTCTGGTGACTTGGGTAGGCAGGTCTCTGCCACAGGGCTGCTGGCTTTTCGCCACAATCTGTTTGTGCCCCAAACTTACGTTTTTGCTCACTCAGGGCTTGCTCCATAGCAAGAGCCTCTTTTCTTATGTGTGGACGTGTTGGCAGGCAGTTTGTGAGGTCTTGCTGCTGTCACGCTCACAGTGAAACCCACACTGAGCTAGAAGCTGTTAACCTCTCCCCAGGCCTTCCTGTTAGTATTAATTATTCTTCAAGGGCTGTTGCCAGAATGCCACGTGTCTTCCTGTGGGAACTGCTTGGCCAGTGATGGCACATGAGCCTGCTGTCCCCAGCCTCTTCAGCTGAGGCTGATGCAGGCTGGGTCATCCCCTGGGAAGAGCTGTCCCTGGGAGGTAGGGAGATGCTGAGGGTTCATCCCTTTGGCTCTCTGCTTGCAGGGCATCTCTGTCCAACTCTAGTGAACAAGGCTGTCCCAGCCCCTCCAGACTATCTGCTGTTGTAGGAAGTAAGCTATCCCTTTTGTGGTGTTTTGGGCTGTTTAGGATAGTCTTGGGATCTCTGTTGTACTCATGCCTCCTGCTCCCTCCTCGTGCTTTGCCAGGGCTTGAGTTTCTCTGGTAACATTTGGCCAGACCCTCTGTCACAGCAAGTGGTCCTCAGCCTGGTAAATAATGGTTTTGGGGTAGTAGCACCTTAACACTCATGGTCTCAGGGGCCATGGGAGCTGTTAAAAGTCCAGCCCCCAGTGTGGGTGTCTTGCACCCCAACCTTCCCCAGGCTTTGCCCAAAGGTTGACAGGAAGTAGAAAGAACAAGTGTGTTATGGAGAGGCAAGGGTGCACATTTCCTGGCATCCTCTGTTGTGCCTACCCTGTGTGACTTGGTGTTACAGAAAGTCCTGCCGTGGAAAAGGGTGTTCTCTGCCTGAGGAGCTTCTCGGCTGCTCTCAGGTGGCCTTGCTGCTACATGACCCTAGCCAGGGCTTCTCCTGCAGCAGCCAGGCTTGTCTCATTGATGGACTCTGTGGTTCCTCTCCTTTCCTCAGGCTCAGTAAGATTACAAACCGTTTAACCATCCAGAGGAAGAGCCAGTTCATGCAGAGGCTGCATAGCTACTGGACTCTGAAGAGACAGTCCCGCAATGGTGTTCCCCTGCTCCGGCGCCTTCAGACACACTTGCAGTCACAGAGAAACTGCGACCAGGTAAGGGCTGCTTGTTGAGGGGCTGCAGGGAACCCTGGCTGTGCGCATGCTTCCTGCACCTTTGGAGCTGTGGGCTCGGAGCCTTTGCTGCATGCGATGCCTGCAGGTGCAGAATGAGGGTCAGAGGTATGAGCTTTCAGATGAGGAAAGGGCAGCCCCAGCTGCTTTTGCTGCTTCACCTTCTCCTCCACTCTTAGTGTTCAGAGAATTGGCAGGCAGCGATGCTTCTGACAGGCTGCCACAAGAAGGGAATCCTGCCCTCTCAAGCTGCCACACTGAAGGTAGTTCCTTTCTTTTGCCTGCATTTAGCCAGTGGTGATGGCAAACCTGTCAGAAATGGCACTAGTATGAGGGTGCTGTGTCAGGCAGTGTTGACGGAGATGGTCAGGGATCTCTAGGCAGAGTCTGGAACGAACCAAGGCCTCACTTCCAGTTTCTGATATTGCTCCAGGAACGTGCCCTCTGGGTGCTGCTTCCAGCCCACAGTCTGCCTCAGCCCACAGTCAGCACTTTACAGATGTGAAGTCTGGTGCCAGAGAGGAAGATTTTTTTCCTGGCTCCCTGTCTGAGCTCTAAATCTTTCTTTCTGAGCCCTTTGGTGACTGTGACTGGGCAAGAGTTTCTCCTGCCTTTGTCTGCCCTTATTTATTTCTGCTGGAGAAGAGTTGAGACTGTTTCTGCTCAGTTTTGGCCATGGCAGGATAAAAGCTTTAATTTTTTTGGTGCTCCAGAA
This sequence comes from Vireo altiloquus, assembly GCA_013396875.1. Taxonomy (NCBI): domain Eukaryota; kingdom Metazoa; phylum Chordata; class Aves; order Passeriformes; family Vireonidae; genus Vireo; species Vireo altiloquus. Next base: position 138,119 of record VZRF01001172.1, on the reverse strand, counting down.
ATGAAAACAACCAGAGCTGTGTTCCCTTTTTGCCCTGTTGCTCTTTGTCAGAGCTGTGAGCAGCAGCACAGACCTTTTGGGCAGCTGCAGGCAGTCCATCATGTTAGGAGGAGTATTTCCAGAGGCTCAGGATGACCACCTCCTGACATCCTAAGGGCTTGGTGACCAAGGGGCAGGTATTTAGCTCTCACCAGAGGTCAGACTGGTCCTGAATCATCTGCCTAGGTTACAAGAAAGGATCTGTGACCTTCGCTGAAACAGTGGGTCAGGCATGCTGGTTCCCTTTGCCAGGGAAAAGCTCCAGCACACAGTCAGAAAGGTGGAGGTGGGAGCACATCTTCTATCAGCTCATAGCCTCTGATGTTCCCACAGAGAGACACTGAGGATAAGAACTGGGCCCTGAAGGAACAGCTGAAGTCATGGCAGCGCCTGCGCCATGACCTCGAGCGTGCGCGCTTGCTGGTGGAGCTGATACGCAAGCGGGAGAAGCTCAAGAGAGAGACGGTAACGATTGCCCCTCCTTGGGGAGCCGCTGGGGTGGGCATCAGCAGGAGCTCCTTAGACTGCTGTAGGTGTGTTGGGTCCCCTCGGCCGTGCTACACCCTGCTCCGATGGCTCTGAGCAAAGGTGGCTGCTCTGCAAGGTGTGGGTGGGATGCACAGGTGCTGGAGCCAGTGTTACACCTCTGCTCCCCAGAAACGGGGATAAAGGGCAGTGCCTGCCCCTGCAAGGAGGGGAGAGGGGTTGCTGTTCTACAGGCCTGCACTGGTGCTTCCTGGGGACAGTCCTCACTGCCTGGCTGAGGCCAGGGGCTCAGCCCCGCTCTGTTCCTTTGTTTCAGATCAAAGTGCAGCAGGTGGCACTGGAAATGCAGCTGACCCCCTTCCTCATCCTCCTCCGCAAGACACTTGAGCAACTGCAGGAGAAAGACACGGGCAACATCTTCAGTGAGCCGGTCCCTCTGTCTGAGGTAACAGAAATCTACGAAGTAAGAACCCCCTCCCCCAGATTTCTACTTCACACAAACTTGTCCCTTGCTCATGCCAAGGGCTGCCCAGGGTGTGCACTAGTCCAGAAGATCCCTGAGCAGCCTGGTGCTAGCTCACACATCCCAGCATCCCTTACTCACCTGACGAGGGTGTGCAGCATTGCCCCTTCTGGGTGAGCTGAATGCAGAACAGCTGGTGACAACTGGGAGCACAGCACTTGGCCCTTTCTTTGCGTGTGTTACTTGTGACATCCCAGAGTCTGTGAGCAGTTGAGGATTCCCACTGGGAAAGGCAAAGTGTCAGCCCTTACCAGCTGGAATGCTCTTACCTGTCCTCTTGTGAAGGCCTCTGCTAGGTGACTGACTGAGCACAGCACAGGGATGGGTTTGACCCTCAGACTGTCACTGCTGCAGGCAGGAGAGATAATTCCTGAGACTGTCACTGAGTCCCTGCCTGGGAATATGGGGAAAGTCCACATGGTCTCTGCAAGGTTCTGGCAGCAGGTCAGCATGGAAGCATCTTAGCAGATGGGGAGGAAGGCTGCACCATCTCACCTGCAGTCAGTGCTGCCACCTGTATGGCTCTGTTTTAACTATCTGCACTCACCCTCACCCCTGGGGCTGCACTTGCAACTCCCTCTCCAGGGAATAACGTGTAGCATACTGGATCCCAGCTGCCTGCAGGCAGGAGTTGAGGACAGCATGCTGGTGTGTGTGCTGGAGCTGTAAAACGCTTCGGAGTGCATATCTACTCTAACAGGTTGAGCACAGCACATGGGCTTCCTAGTCCGGAGGCGTTGCTGTTCCTCAAGCTGCAAAAGCAGACGGCATTCCCCGATGTGCATTTGGGCAGAGCACAGGGAGTGATACCTGATTCCTCTAACAACTGTTTTCTTGGAGCAGGTACTGCAAACTGTGGCTGCTGGGCTCTTACCTCTGGCTCTTTTCCTCATGCAGGTTCCAGACTACCTGGATCACATCAAGAAGCCGATGGATTTTCAGACAATGAAACAAAATCTAGAAGCCTATCGCTATCTGAATTTTGATGACTTTGAGGAGGATTTCAACCTGATTATTAACAACTGTTTGAAATACAATGCCAAAGACACAATCTTCTACAGGGCAGCCATCCGTCTGCGGGAGCAAGGAGGTGCCGTGCTCCGGCAGGCTCGCCGGCAGGCAGAGAAGATGGGCATTGACTTCGAGACAGGCATGCACTTCCCCCACTGTGTAACAGTGGAAGAGGCTCAGATCCAAGACATTGAGGATGGTGGGTACTCGTTCCCTGTCCTGGGGTATGAAAGCTACTCAGAGATAAAGCCTGGGCAGAGTCAAGGTACAGAAGAGTCTGAGCTGCCTCCTCTGGAAGGTTAAATCGAGTGCTAGGCTGTGTGTCCCCACTCCCCTGGGAGCTGGTGGTTTTGTTAGCCAGGTACCTGTCTGTCCCATTAGGTTGGTTCTAGGTAATGATTTGTCTGTGAGTACTTTCCTTCCTGTTTTGTCTTTGTTCCAGACAATATGAACCCTGGTATTCTCCACACTGCTGATCAGCCTGCTTTCCCCAGTAGTCCCAACTGACTTGAGTTCCACAGGTCTCCTTCTCTTGGTCTTGCAGGATAACTTCCCTAAAGGGTTTGCAGATGTTTGATGCCATGTCAGCTCCTTCTTCCTGCAGGGAACCTGAATTGCCTCATGCCCTTTCAGGTAGAGGAGCTCCAATGAGTTCCTGATTTCTTTTATCCATCTGCTCCTCTTCATTTCCCCAGAAGATGTGCGGCTGTTGCTCTCAGAGAATCAGAAGCACCTGCCCTTGGAGGAGCAGCTAAAGATCCTGCTGGAGCGGCTGGATGAGGTCAACGCTGGCAAGCAGAGCATAGGACGGTCCCGCCGGGCCAAGATGATCAAGAAGGAGATCACAGTCCTACGGCGGAAGCTCGCGCACCCACGGGACCTGGGCCGGGATGGGCTGGAGCGGCACAGCTCCTCTGCCAGGGGAGTCCTGCAGTCCCACAACCCCTGCGAGAAGGATGTGCAGACGGACAGTGCTGCAGAGGAGAGCAGCAGCCAGGAGACTGGCAAAGGTAATGCTCCTTCCAGAACTGCCAGTCTGGGGAGCCGTGGAGAGCTGCCTCTGGACAGGCCTGGCTGGGGAGAGGCTGCCCTGCCAGGTGCCTCCTCAGGCAGGACTGTGTGGGCAGCTCCCCACACACACCTTGCTCTTCACTCCTTCATGGGAACGGGGCAGGTGGCCTCTTGTGCGACAGTCCCTTATCATGCATCCCCCTGCGGGAACGCCTCATTTCCTGTAGTGCCTCCCTTAGGGGTGAGTGTAGAGTATAATGTCTTTGCCTCTCCAGGCCCCCTCCCAGCATGCTCACTGAATAGTTTGTAGTGAGCTGTGCCTGCCAAGTAGGGGGATTGGATGAAGAAGGCCACATCTTGTGTCTGGAACAGCCACAGCCTGGTGTATGTTTGCCCCTGGGGAGGTTTGGCAGGTCACTGGGGTTCACAGCTGTGGTCAGCACTCACCTGGTGAACTCATCTCCTTGTCAGTCGAGGAACTAGATGATGTTCCAGAGACTTGACAGTTACAGCTGTGTGATGTGGGGCATGAGGTGCATTGTTTTCCCCTGCCAGGCCCTGCCAGCTTGGCCATGTTGCCTGGTTTTTAGGGGCGTTATGGAGCAGGCTGCCTTCAGTGTTCCTTCCTGCCTGAAGGCCTGGGAGGGAGTTGCAACAGCACTGACTGCTGAGCTCCAAATGCTCTCCTAGGGCTGAGAGTCAAACAGGCCAGCTGCCAGCTCCCTGAATGGAGATGCTGAGCTGGGCTCTGTGGGGAGCATGGCAAAAGCTTGCAGCAGAGCTACCATGTGTCACTGGGAGTTTGCCACCTCTGCATCCCAGTCCTGTTCCCTAATGACTGGGAAAAGCAGGTTCCTCTGCAGTCAGGGAGGATCATCTGAGATAACATTCCCAAGAAACGAAGCTGTTTCTTGACACCACTGCCATGCAGTCCTGGCCATCAGGGCTGCAGCTAACACTTTCTCCCTCTTCCAGGTCTGGGTCCCAATTCTTCTTCTACGCCAGCACATGAAGTTGGTAGGAGGACCTCTGTGCTCTTCTCCAAGAAGAACCCTAAAACTGCAGGCCCTCCAAAACGTCCAGGACGCCCCCCAAAGAATCGAGACAGCCAGATCACTCCTGGGCATGGGAACAGCCCCATTGGCCCCCCCCAGCTGCCAATAATGGGGTCCTCCCAGCGGCAGAGGAAGAGAGGGCGAAGCCCACGCCCCAGTTCCAGCTCAGACAGTGACAGTGATAAGTCCACGGAGGACACTACCATGGGTGGGTGCAGCTGGGCAGCCGTGGCCCCACTGGCAGCGCTTGGCAGGCTCTGTTGCAGTGGTAATGCTCTTTATTGGGTTGTTTTTCAGACCTGCCAGCCAACGGTTTCAGCAGCGGGAACCAGCCTGTGAAGAAGAGCTTCCTGGTGTACCGCAATGACTGCAATCTTCCCCGGAGCAGCTCTGACTCGGAGTCCAGCAGCAGCAGCAGCAGCAGCGCGGCCTCAGACCGCACCAGGTACTGTCTCTGGCCCAACTCTGCTGACAGCAGTGCTTCTGCTCTGTGTGGCAGTGGGCAGCTCTCAGCCTTGAATTGCTGGACAAGGACCCTGTTTGGTGGTCCCCGTCTTGTTCATCCTCCGGCAGCCCAGCTACTAATCTCTAAACATCTATGGGGTTTGTGCCTTTTTTAATGTAAAACCTGAAGGTGTGAGTGTGCAGCAAAGGGCTAGTAAGAAGCATGAACTGGGGAATTCCCTCCTGGCACAATGGCTGCTCTGTCATTGGCCCCTCCAGCAGCCAGCACCAGCAGGTTCCTGCCTGCACTTCTAATTCAGATCGGGGCACATCTTCTGGTCCTCCCAGGTGAAACTGGGTGAGGGTCTGGCTTGCACCCTGGCAGAAGCACCATCCCACCTTTCTGCCTGGTACCCCTGCCAAGTCCTTCCCAGTGCCGAGGCCAGCAGTTGAAGGCCATAAACTCTGGTGTCCCACCAGCCTGACCCTCTGGAAAGCAGTTTCTGGAAGCTTAACATGACTCCTACTGATAGCTCTGCTCCCTGTCTCCTCAGCACAACGCCCTCCAAGCAGGGCAGAGGGAAACCCTCCTTCTCCCGAGTGAACTTCCCAGAGGACAGCAGTGAGGACACATCAGGGACAGAGAATGAGTCCTACTCCGTGGGCACAGGACGAGGCGTGGGGCACGGCAGTAAGTACTGTGGCTGCGCAGCCGTGTGCCTGGCTGGCACCATCACCTTGGGGGACACAGCTGACTCCCCTCTTCTCCTGTACAGTGGTGCGTAAGGGCATGGGGCGTGGTTCAGGGTGGCTGTCTGAGGATGAGGATTCCTCCCTGGATGCCCTGGACCTGGTGTGGGCCAAGTGCCGAGGTTACCCCTCCTACCCAGCATTGGTGAGTACTGCACCTCCAAAATCCACATCCCCTCCCTGGAGACTGGCTCTTGGGTCTCTGTTCTCCTCTGAGCCCTCCCCTGCTCTTTTGGCAGATCATTGACCCCAAGATGCCGCGGGAAGGCATGTTCCACCATGGTGTCCCCATCCCCGTGCCCCCCTTGGAGGTGCTAAAGCTGGGGGAGCAGATGACTCAGGAAGCACGCGAGCACCTCTACCTTGTCCTCTTCTTCGACAACAAGCGCACTTGGTAAGGCCAGGGCGCCGAGGGCTTTGGGGGGGTCCCCGGAGACGATTGTAACCCTCAAATGAGGTGGCCCCCCGCTCTCCACAGGCAGTGGTTGCCCCGGACGAAGCTGGTGCCTCTGGGGGTGAACCAGGACCTGGACAAAGAGAAGATGCTGGAGGGCCGCAAGTCCAACATCCGCAAGTCAGTGCAGATTGCCTACCACCGCGCCATGCAGCACCGCAACAAGGTGCAGGGCGAGCAGAGCAGCGACTCCAGTGAGAGCGACTGAGCCAGTGCCCGCCAGCCGCTCCCTCGCCGAATCTCAGGGCAAACGGGGCTCGGTGACCCCCACCCCGTGCAGCTGGCCTGCACCCACGGGGGCCGGGGGACCGGGAGGGGTGGGGCCGGTCCCCCGTGCCCCCCCACCCTCCTATCCCCGGTGCCTGCTCC
>VZRF01001172.1:95904-112844 GCA_013396875.1 Vireo altiloquus | reverse complement strand
ACCACCGCCCGGGACCGGGGCCGCCGTGACCCGCCTCCGGGTCTCCGCCAACTTCGTGAGCGCCAGGGAAAGGAGGTGGAGGGGGAAGGTGGGAGGCGGGCAGCGCCGAGCTCACACCCGTCTCTTTGCTTGCNAGAGTGCGGCGGGATGGTGGGGCTGCTGGGTCCTGGAGGATGGTGGGGGTTGCTCTCCTGGTTTCCGGGGCACCGAGCTCCTCGTTTCCGAGGACTCCCGATCCCAGAGACTTCCTGGCCTCCGGGGCTCCCCGCTTCCAAAGACTCCGGATCCCTGGGGCTCCCCGTTTCCGAGCACTCCCGGTCCCCAGGAATTCCCGCTTCCGAGGACTCCGAATCACCGAGGCTCCCGGTTTGCCAGGACTCTGGATCCCCGGGGCATCTCCCTTCCGAGTATACCTCCCCGGGACTCCCCGGGGCTCTCCCCCCTCCAAACACTCCCAGTCCCCGGGGGTCCTGCTGTCTGTGGGACCCTCCGGCGCACGGCCGCCCCCCTTCTGCTCTCCCCCTGCAGCTGACAGGACGCTGAGCCGCCCTCGCTGCCGCCGCCCGTCCCGCCCTGGGCCGCCGCTGGAGCCGCCCGCCCTGTCGCTGAGCCGTGCCCGGCTGTGCCTGCCCGCGCAGCCCTGCCAGCCCTGCCTGCGAGTGCGCCTGGCCCTCCCCACCTCAGGTACGGGTGGGGGTGGCGGGGCCGGGCATCCCCGCGGCGGCGGCGGCAACACACTCCGTTCCCCCACCCATGTCAGCACCCCACGCTGGTTTCTCGCAGAGCTCGGCGGTGTCCGGGGACTGCAGCTTACGTTCCTGGAGCTGGGATCCAACCGGGCTGGCTGGCTGCAGGTTTGGCAGCGACGCCGGGCGTTGGGCAGCTCAACGGTGAGTCTAGGGTGGGCAGTGGAGCCAGGGGACACCAAGGTCCGGAGTACCCTCACTGACCCCCTGCTCCCCGCAGTGGCAGGTGCAGTTCGATTGCTTCCCGGCAGAGAGCGGGCGGCAAGTCCTCGTCTCCCTCCGCACCATCCCAGACCGGGGCTTGGCCCTAAGCTGCAGCCATCTGGTCACCGCCGAGCCACCCGGTGAGACTGAAGGGGTTGGGAGGTCTCCTGGGGGGACGCTGGTGCCAGCTGACCCCGTGCCTGCTCTGCAGGGCCTGTCTTTACCCATGCGTGGGTCCCTGAGGTGCGGGCCATTGAGGTGTGGGTACCCGATGGTCCTGCCCTCATGGTGCGGCTGTGCCACCAGCTGGCCCTAGAGTGTGAGGAGCTGCCCCGGCCCTTCCACCAGCAGGTAACGGCTCTGCCCCCCAACACCCCCATCCCAAACTGAGGGACACACTCCCCACCAGCTGATGCTCCTTCCATGTTGCAGGTGCTAGTGCCGGGAGGCCAGCACATCTCACTGCCTTATGAGTTCCTTGTGCCCTGCCTGTGCATTGAGGTGGGTTGCCTACCCTTCAGCCACCAGAGCCTCTTCATCTGCCCTCGCAGGAGGGGTGGGGGGCATATCCTGCCCTGATCATCCTTCTCTGCTGCCCCAGGCCTCCTACTCCCATCACGACAGCCCACGGAGCAAACACTGCCCTTTCCGTGACCGGCCAGATGCCTGTGAGTGCCTGTGGGGAGGGGAGCAAAGTCCCAGGGGTGTCCCTCGGTGTCTCCCCACCCCACTGATGCAGTGCCCCACAGATGGTCCCGAGCTGTGGTCCTCAGTGCGCTTCCACGACTACAGCACCAGCAGCAAGGACCAGATGGCGATGGTGCTGAGTGCCAGCTGCCCCCTGCGCCCACGGGCCACCCTCTGCTGGAGGGAGGCTGCAGATGAGACTGCACCCTGTCACGACATCCCCAATTCCACAGCCAGTGAGGATGAGCAGGTGAGGGCTTCTGATCTTGAGGTGTCACAGGATGTGGGATCGTGCTGCCAGCTGGGGCATCCACTGGATCTCGGTGTCCCTATAGGGCAATGGGTGGGCACTGGGGTGCCTGTGGGCTGTGTGGGTCAGAGTGACACACTCCATTTGTTCCAGGTGTACATACTGGACAAGGTGGACGTGCACCCCCAGCTCTGCTTCCGAGTAAGCCCCTGTGGGTGGGTGGGCACCACCTCAGAAAGGGCTGGGGAGCTGTGGTGAGTGAGGGTGGCTCAGCCTGCCCTTTGTTGATCCCACCTCCCCTCAGTTCTCCTACAAGAACAGCAGCCATGTGGAGTGTCCCCACCAGCCAGGTGAGCCCTATGGGCAGGAGGCAGCCCTGGGCTAAGCACAGCCCTGCCCTGGGGTCCCTTGCACCCCTCACCCTATTGGGCATCCTGCAACCTCCCCTCTCTGGTGGCCGCAGAGACTGCCTGGAATGTCTCAGTGAGTGTCTGGGGGCTCCAGCTGCGCCTGCACTTCACCTCGCGCATCCCTGCAGCCTTCAGCGCAGCCCTGTGCCAGCGCCAGGGTGGGCAGTGTGAACCCGAGGCCCCACTCTACACTGTCACACAGGTGAGTGGTGCGGGGCTGGGGGGGCCTTGGTGGGGACAGACCTGCACTGACCCTGCCCTTGTGTTTTGCAGCTAGAGGGCTCTGCTCCAGGGGAGCTGGCGCTGCTGCTGCCGGTGCAGGTCCTGGGCAGCTGCGTGCTGGTAAGGTGACCCCTGAGCTGGCATCTGTGCTATGGGGGACCCAACATGGTCCCCTCTTACCCAGCCTCTCCCCAGGTGTGGCGCTCGGACGTGCATTTTGCTCGGAAGCAGCTGCTCTGTCCTGATGGTGAGAGGGGGTCCTGGAGGGGACTCGGGGCAGTGGAAATGGGCAGACACCCCCTTTACTGCTCCTCTCCCAGTCTCCCATAGGCACTTCGGGCTGCTGGGGCTGGTGCTGGCACTGGGACTGGTGGTGACTGTGCTGCTCCTCAACTGCCGTGGTGCCTGGAGGCCAGATGATGGTGAGGAGCACATGAGGGGGCTGCAGGAGGGATGGCAAGAAGGGCTGAGTGTCAGGGGGTGCCAATTCCGGGGGTGCCAATTCCTGGGCTGCAGGTGTCCCAGGGTGGTGGGTGATGGATGGTAGATGCTGTTGCATGCCAGGATGTCCTGAGGGGATGCCAGTAGGACACAGCTGAGCTGTCACTGCTGTCCCCTCTATCCTGCAGGTGTCCCTGGCGGGCGCCCCGTGCTACTGCTATACTCACCAGACTCAGAGGAGCACCTGGAGCTGGTGTGTGCCCTGGCCGAGCGGCTGCGCGCAGGGCTGGGATGCAACGTGCGCCTGGACCTGTGGGAAGCGGGTGGCTTGGGACAGGCAGGTGCCCTGCCCTGGCTCTACGCCCAGCGGGGCCGCGTGGGCCGTCAGCATGGCACTGTCCTCCTCCTCTGGAGCCGGGGCAGTGCCCGACTCTTTCATCGGTGGCAGGTCGGGATGGCCGACGGGACACCTGGGGATGCCCATGACATCTTTGGGGCAGCCATGGCCTGCCTGCACGGGGAGCTGGGCGCGGCGGGCCGCAGTGGTGGGTGGGTCCTGGCATACTTCAGCCGGCTCTGCAGCCCCCGCGATGTCCCCCGACCCCTCCGGCCCCTGCCCACCTACCGCCTGCCCCGACAACTGCCCGATCTGCTGGGTGCCTTGCGGGGCAGTCCGCCGGCTCCTCGCCGCCGCCAGCGGGGCAGGGCAGGGGGACTCCTGCATCGGCTGCTGGAGGCGGGGGCTGAGGAGGGCAGTCCCCTGCCCCGGCCCGCTGGCACCTGAGTACCTGGGCCGGGCCTGAGCTGGGAATGGCTGCCGGGGATGCAGGGTTGGGCATAGCCCCCGGTGAGGGCTCTGCCAGGAAGAGGCAAGGCTCAGGTGAGCGTGTGCCCACTGCGGCAGCAGGAGGGGTACCCAAGAGTGCCTCGGGAAGGGGCCGCTGGGGTCCAGGCAGGACTGGCCTCAGTCATGAAGTGTGCTGCAGGGGCCGGACCGAGCATCCAGCTGGTCACATGTGACCAGGAGTGGAGATGCTGTCCCAAGCAGGGGCAGCTTTATTCCCATACAGGGACCTGCTCCAGAGGAGAGCCCATAGAAGCCCCTTCAGACGCCACAGCCAAGCGAGGGGTTGGGGTGGTGCAGGAAGAAACTGAGAGATGGGGAGGCTCCCTGCCCTGCCCAGGCACAGGTGGATAGAGGGCCAGGTGCTGGGCACAGCCTGGCCCTGCTCTTTGCCTCGACATTGCCAGCGGGACTTGGTCTGGGGTGGAAGCAATAAAGGTGTCATTTCACCCTGCCCCATTGTCTCTCTGGTGTACGAGGAGGGACTTGTTGGTGCCCTGGAGGGTTGGGGGCTGCCCAGTGCTCCTCTGCAGCACAGAGGGGCAAGAGGACGCCCCCGGCTGTACCGGCACGGCTGCCACACCATGTCCCACAGCCTCTGCGGCTGCCTGGGGCTAGCCTGGCACCGTGCCCGTGCTATGGAGCCAGCTCGTCCCTGTGGGGCCCCAAACCTTCCCAAGGGTGACGGGGAACGGAGCTCTCTGTGGTCCGTGCGGGAGCAGGAGGCCCCACCCCAGGGCGGTTGCTGACGCCACGCAAGGACCCGGGTGTCCGGGATCAGAGCAGGAAGCTGGAGCCGTCGGCGGCGGTGGGGCCCGTGGAGCCAGGAGAGAGGCTGTTGGGGAATAGCCAGCGTGGGGCCGGGGCACCCCAAGGCCCCGGCCCCACCATGCACGCACTGGGGCAGCTCCTGCTGGTGCTGGTGGTGGGGTCGGGGGGTGGCCGTGGGGAACCCCGTGACACCCTGGCCTGCTCCCAGGTGGGTTGGTGTCACTAGGACACAGGAATCAGGCACCTGGCACCACCACCGGCCTCACCCCTGCCTCCCACAGGGCCTCATCTGCCGCCTCTTGGGTAAGTGCCATCACCATGCCATGGCCCCCGCCCCACCCGGGACATGGGCACCCCACCCCCATGCTGCCCTCTCTGTCCCCGCAGACACCGATGTGCTGTGTGGGACAGAGTCCCCGGGGCCCAGGCACGGGCTGGGCCTGGCTCGTCTGCGGCTGGAGCCAGCACTGCGCTGCACCGAGCCCATGGCCTGTGTGCCCTGCCTGGAGGCACACGTGCGCCTGGCCTTGCCACCTGCCACCAGCACCACCACCGAGCCCCGCCGCTCCGTGCTGCCAGGCACCCCTGGGAAAGAGGATAGCAGTGATGGGGGACAGTGGTCACCAGCGACTGCGGCCACCTCGTCTCAGGCCAACGTCACTGGGCTGCTGCTGCTCTCTGGACACACATACACCTCATCCCGCTGTGTGGCCGTGGAGGTCTGGGCACCCTTGGGCCCCATGCAGCGCAGCCGAACCGTGGTGTGTAGATGCGGGGTGCTGGGGGTGGGTGTCCCAGCACCGTCAGTCCCTGGGCACTGGAGACGTGGGCGCTGGCACCAGCACATCTCTGTGGCATGGGGGTCCTGTTGCCATGCCCCTGGGAGGTGGGTGCTGATGGTGCCAGTGCCTCACCACAGTGGGATGGTGGTTTTCCTGCCCAGGGTTGGGTGATCTTCCGGTGCTTCGAGGCGCCTCTGGGCTCCGAACTCCACATCACGGCATACATGAAGTCACGGGGCCGGCAGAGGCTGAGCCAGCAGCAGCGGGTGCCAGGTGAGCCCCGGCAGATCCCCTGCAGTGGCCCCAGCCTCCCTGCCCACTGATTCCCTGTCCCCACAGATTGTTCGTGGCCCGCAGCACAGGCTGCTGTCACCCAGTGCCAAGGTAGGTGCTGGCATAACCCCACCTTGGTTTGCATCCCCTGGGGAGAGCTGGGCAGTGGATACCAGGGGTGAGAGTGACCCTGGGGGTGCTGTGCCCTGTGCCATGGTGCTGGGTGGACAGCGCCAGGAGCTGGGTGACCTGAGCTGCCTCTGATACAGTACCCAGGCTGCAGGTCTCCCCGAGGCAGAAGGAGGTGGTTGTGGAGGTGCAGGGGGCTGCAGTGGGGTACAGCTACACGCTCCGGCTCTACTACAACCATAGCCATGGCACCAGTGGGCCAGGGCGTGTGGTGTCCGTGGTGAGTATGGATCCCGTTCCCTTACCCCCCACCCTGTCTGTTTTCCGGTCGCTTCCCCCCTCCCCATTCCCGAGAAGCCATGTCTGTATTATAGGCAGTGTGCTGGGAGAGGGTCTCCTGGGAGCAGATCCCTCTGGGTGACCCTGCTTGTGGTGATTTGCCACGGGGTGACCCACATCTGGTTGCCGGTAGCAGAGCAGTCCCATGAAGTATGTCCTACCTGCTGATGAGGTGCTGCCCTGCCTCTGCCTGCAGGTGGGCATCCAACTGGGCACTGTGGGGGTGGCAGGATGCCACTAAAGAGGGTCTCCAAGCTCCATATATCTCCCTCTGATGTTCCAAGGGGGCCAGCTGGATCACAGCCACGGCAGGGATACTTTTCTTGTCTCTCTCCCCACTCCCAGGTCTGGCCAGAAACCCAGGACCCACTGCGGGCCACCCTCTGCCCCTTCTCTAATGGTACTGTCACTCTGAGGCTGGGCTCTAGCAGGCTGGGACACGGGGACCTGAGGGGACACCACATGGGGTGACACCCCTCTCTTGGTGCTGCTGCAGATGCTGAGGCCTGGGAGCGACTGTGGGCGCAGAGCCAGCTGGTGTTGCACACCGAGGGGCAGGTGCTGACCTGCTACCTCTCAGCCCCCTGCGACCTCCTAGCTGAGCTGGTGCCCTGCTGGCAGCCGGTGCCCTCTGGGACCTGCCAACCCCTCCCTGGCCTGCAGCTGCCTGCCAGGGGGCAGGTGAGTGGGGCTCTTTGGGGCACTGGGAGCTTTGTGAAGGATGGTGGTGACAGTTACAGAGCATCCCTTCCGCTCACAGGGACCCCAGGAATTTAGAGGACTGCAGCCACATCCCAACCTCTGCGTGCAGGTAGGAGACCACTCTGCCCCACAACTGTCCCACGGGCAGACACACATCACCCCAAGGCACTGTTAATCTCTGGGGCAGGTGTGGAGCGGTGGTCGGGTCCGGCTGACCCAGTGCCTGCAGGACCGTAAGTACGGCTGGGGTGGGAGGGTAGGGGCAGCCTGTGGGTCCAGCTGGGGGGAAGCCCTCCTTGGCCTCCCCTTGCCACCTCCCCAGCCCCCTGGCACATTCCCAGGAGGGCTGCCTGGCCACCCCGATGACCTCCTGCTGCTGGAGCATAGGGAGAATGCCTCACTGTGTGCCATGGAGCAGGGTGCCTGCACACCCCTTGCCAGCTTCACCAGCATGGTAAAGGGGAAGGGACCCCCATGTCCTGGCACTGGTGACACAGGGACCCCTGTGTCCTGCAGTGGTGGCACCACTGTCTGACCTGCTGTGTTGTTGTAGGGAGCAGGGCACCCTGGGCTGCTGGAGCAGGATCTGCAGCAGGACGTGGCAGTGGGGCAATGCCGGCAGGTCAGCGTGAGCAGCCAACGGGCAGTAGGCAGGGGCTGGGCAGTGTCTGACATGTCCCTGTGTCCCCCACAGCTATGGCACCCTGTGAACAGCACTAACATTGCGCTCTGGACCTGTCCCCTGCACAAGTGTGAGTGTTGACAGCCACAGTGTGAGAAGAGGGATAATGGAGGGCTGAGGGAGGGGATCCTCCTGTGGAGCCACTGGAGACCCTTGCTGGGTGCCAGGGGCCCTCAGTGGATGCAGATCCTGCCCTGCAGACCTGCGTACCCACTGGGCACTGGTGTGGATGGGGGTGCTACTGGGGACCGCCTGTCTCCTACTGCTGCTGTTGATGAAGAAGGAGGACGTAAAGGGTGAGTGGTGCACTTCTGGGGGCTGTGCCTGGCCTGGGACTCTTCCTGGGACTTCACTGCCTCTCCTCTCCACAGGATGGCTGAAATCCCTGAGGGCTGGCTGTGCCTCCAAGGGTGAGTGTGGGTTGAGCCTGGGGGCTCAGGGGGAGTGGGCAGTCTATGCTTATCCCAGAGGGGTCAGAGGACAGAGCAGGGGGATCTCCCACCAGGACTGGTTCATGTTTTCCTGCCCGACAGGGTACATAGGGGTGTACATAGGGAAACAGAAGAGGGTAAGAACCCTATGGGGGGGTAGGAGGGGGCAGATTGCAACCTGCCTCCCACCATGTGTATCCCTTAGGATGGGTACAGGGTTCAGCAAGGGCATTTGGGGGACTGACAAGGGGATGGATCCCACATCAGTGGTGGTCTCAGCTGCTTCCCATTGTGGCAATTCTTTAGCTTGGGTACAGGGAGTGCTGCAGAGCTTGGGCGACAGAGGCAGGGGATGGTCTCCCCCATCTTGGGTGCTTCCCAGCATGCTTCCCACCATAGGATGGGTACAGGGTGCCTAGGGGGATTCAGACACTGATGTTCCCCTCCTCAGGTCCATTGCAAGGCCGGCGGGCACTGCTAGTGCATGCAACAGAGCCGGTGGCAGAGCGGGCAGCGTGTGCCTTGATGGCGGCTCTGCACTCACTGGGGCTGACAGTGGTGGCAGCACCGGGGGGTGGCAGCGGGGTAGCGGCTTTGGGGCCACTGCCCTGGCTGCACGCCCAGCACCACCGGGCACTGCGTGACAGTGACACCATCATCCTCCTCCTCTCTCCAGCGGCCGTGGCTGCTGCACGCCAGTGGGATACCGGGGCCAGGGTTGTGCCAGAGTCTGTGGCTGCTGAAAGCAGCCTTGAGCCCCGACATAACCTTGGCCCTGATGATGTCCCCACCGTGGCACCCTGCGAGGTGTTTGCAGCGGCTCTGTCCTGTGCCATGCCAGTGCTGGCAGTGGCCAACGGGCACTATGTGGTGGCCCAGCTGGAGGCCTTGGTGCCAGCAGTGCCCCCAGCGCTGCGGGCAGCCCCTGCCTTTGCGCTGCCCAGCGAGATTGAGGGGTTCTTACAAGCACTGGCAGGCCCAGCTCGGTGGCGGGGCCGGTGGCCGGAGCCATACCTGGCAGCAGTGGCCGAGGCTCTGCAGCGGGCGATGGGGGAATAAAGGGGTGACATTGCTTTTGCTGAGTGCGAGTCCAGCTCTGAGTCCAGCAGGGACTGGGATGGGTTGGGAAGGGGTAATGGGGTGGATGGCATGGAGAGGGGTGTTGGGGGAGGTATAGAGGGATGGAGACAGGAAGGGAGCTGGGCTGTTTGGGGCGTGAAGGGGAAGGTGGTTCATTTGGTTGGAGGGTGAATGGGGAACTGGACCAGTTCAGGAGTATGACAGGGAACTGGACCAATTTGGGATGGTGGTGGGGAACTGGACTAGCTCACTGGGGGATGATTGTCAACTGGGACAGTTTGGGGGAAAGAGTGAGAAGAAAGTGGACCGGTTTAGGGTGAGATGAGGGGGAACTGGGCAAATTTGGTTACAATGAGAGGGAACTGGATCAGTTTGACTGGAGCGGGNAGGCCAGGCCAGGCCAGGCGGGCACTGGGCCGGTGCGCTCCCGGCAGCCGGCCCCGCTCCGTGCGTGGTCACCGTGTGTGGTCACCGACTGCGGCCCATCCGCGCTACCCCCGCCGGAGCGTTTGCCCTCGGCCTCTTTAAGGCGGGGGTGGGTGGGCCCAGCGGGCGGCGCGGATTGGCTGGGAGAGGGGGGCCGGCGGCGGCGGCGCGCGGCCATTGGCGGGACCGACGGGCGCTGAGTCAGCGGGCGCGGCCCACGTGGTGCGGGCGGGGCGGGCGGACGATGGGGCCGCTGCCGCTGCTGCCGCCGTNAGCTTCAGCAGGGTGCGGGGCGGGGGGACACAGGAATGATGGGGGCCGCGGCGAGGGGCCACACGGGGGGTAATGGCACCGAGGGGTGTGGGGTGACACAGCCACTGATGGGGGGGAGCTGGAGGCGAGGGGACAGTGACGGGGGCACCCACGGGTGGCAGACATGGGGGACACGGCCTGGAGGTGACAGTGAGCAGGGACGAAGGGGGTCCTGGGTGGGGTGATGTGGCTGAGGGGCCCAGAGGCATCACAGGCCGAGTGGGTAAGGGTGGTGACAGGGCCCGGTAGAGGGGTGGCTTGAGGGGGACAGTGGTGAAGTGGAGGCACTCCTACAGGATTCCCAGGGGCACAATCACTGGGCTCTGGGGAGGGGAGAGGGTGGCAGGACCCTGGAGATGATGTGTCTGGTGGGACCCTACGGGTAGAGGGGCTGTCAGGTGGTCCCATGCCTGCACTGCCACTCCCCCATGCACCCAGGGCCTGGAGCGGACAGAGCATGAGGGCTTTGGTGGGGGTAACACAGCCTGGGAGGAAGAGAAGCTGTCCAAGTACCAGCACAGGTAAGTGACCCCAATGAGGGGCTGGGAGAGCCCAGCTGCCCCAGAAGACACATCCCACACTGGCTCATGTCCCTGCAGTGAGACCCGTCTGCTGGAGGTGCTGGAGGGTGTCTGTGCCCCTTCCGACTTCGCCTGCCACCAACTGCTGGAGCGGAGTGAGGAACATGTGGAGCAGTGGTGGTTCCATGAGTGAGTCTGGGGACAGGGACATGGGGGCACAGGGGATGGCAGGGGGCTGAGTGCTGTATCTCCCCCTTCCCAGGCGGCAGCAGCACCCTGACTTTTTCCAATGGCTGTGTGTGGAAAGGCTGATGCTTTGCTGCCCGCCCGGCACCTACGGCCCGGACTGCCGGTGTGAGTAACTATGGGATGAGCGGGATGCTGGCAGGGCTGGAGGGGCCCCCCTGGCTGCGTCCCCCTGCCCCGGCTGCCAGCCGGCTGGTCTCTCCCCGTGCAGCCTGTGCTGGTGGGCCCCAGCAGCCCTGCAGTGGCAACGGGCGATGCGATGGTGATGGCACACGCCGCGGCACCGGCCTCTGCGTCTGCAGCCCGGGCTACGGTGGCCCCTTTTGTGCCGAGTGCGGTGATGGCTACTATGAGGCCTCGCGGAACAAGAGTCACCTCGTGTGTGCTGGTAGGTGAGGGTTGTTCTGGTGCTGCCCAGGCCCTAGGTGCAGGCAGCTCCCCCCTGCCTGTGCCCACACCTGCCCTCCCTGCCCGCAGAGTGCTACCAGGCATGCGGACGCTGCACAGGGCCCGAGGACTCCAGCTGCCTTCGCTGCAAGAGGGGGTGGGTGCTGCATGAGCACCGCTGCATTGGTGAGTGAAGGCCAGGGGTGAGCTTGGTGCTGTGGGGGCTGCATCCCTGGAGTCGAGGCTCAGCAGGGCCATCCCCATCTCTCCTGCAGACATAGACGAGTGTGGCACAGAGATGGCGCATTGCCGAGCCAACCAGTACTGCGTCAACACAGAGGGCTCCTACGAGTGCCGAGGTCAGGGGGAGGTGGGGGGTTTTCGTGCAGGTGGCTCTTCCTTGCTTCGGCCAACTCTGGCTGGTCTGGGAAGAGGCTCCAGAAGCAACCCTGGCTCTTTTCTCTGAGGCAGACTGCTCTACAGCTTGCATTGGCTGCATGGGTGCTGGGCCAGCTCGCTGCAAGAAATGCAACAAGGGCTATTGGCGGGACGGAGCCAAGTGCCTGGGTGAGTGCCTCCCATGGACTGGAGGGCCATACTGCCCCCTCCTCACTGCCCAAGCCCTGCCTGAGCTCTGCCTCCCCTCCAGATGTGGATGAGTGTGCCAGTGCTGAGGAGCCAGTGTGCACAGGGGTGCAGGAGGTGTGTGAGAACACAGAGGGCAGCTACCGCTGCGTCTGTGCCCGAGGCCACATCCGCCGAGATGGGCAGTGCGTTGAGGACAAGCCCCCTGGTATGGCCTAATGCAATGCAGGGGGACATGGGCATTGGGCAGGGGGTGTGGGACACAGTGGGGGGCTCTCAATGCTCAGCTGTGCCCTCCCACGAGTGTTGTCCGTGCAGATGCCCCAGAGAAGGGCTTCTTTGATGACGTGACTGATGATGAGGTGGTGGTGCTGCAGCAGATGTTCTTTGGTGTGATGATCTGTGCCCTCGCCACGCTGGCTGCCAAGGGTGACATGGTCTTCACCGCCATCTTCATCGGCGCCGTGGCTGCCATGGCTGGCTACTGGCTCTCTGACCGCAGTGACCGTGTCCTCGATGGCTTCATGAAGGGCAGATAGCTCTGGAGCTGCTGGGCAGAAGTGGAAGGGCAGGCTCAGCTTGGGGTGCAGGGCCTCCCCCAAGCAGGGCTGGCTGCCAAGGCCACATCCTGCACACGATGCTGTGCCCTGCATGCGTCCCCTAGCCCCCCCTTAGCGAAGGGTCTCGTTTTCCCTGTCCCTGCAGAATGAGCCAGGAGTACCTGATCCTGGGGGTGCCCACACAGCCTCCTCTGGCTGGAGAGGTGATACCAGGCAGTGCAGCATCATGTGGGGGGCACAGCATGCTGCCCCCAGCTCCTCATGCTCTGGAGGAGAGGCCTGGCATTGTGACAGGTGAGAGGATGGTGGGACAGGTGAGGGGGTGATCCTGCTATCTGCCCCCAGCCTGGGGCTCCTGGCCCTATAGACTCCCCTCCCATGAGGCCATTCCCTGTGTGGGAGTGGGGGGCTGGGTCCCCCCATGTCCTGAGCTGTGGGGTTGGGAGAACAGGCCCCCTATTCCACCTCTCCCTCCTCTCTCCTATTCCTCCTCCCCCACCCCTCTCCCTGGGCAGAGCCCATCTCCCCTCCCAGGCTGGGGTGTCAGGGGCCCCTTGCCAGTGGCAGGGTGCCATGCCGGTGAGGGGGCCCTGCTGGATGCATGAGTGTGGCCATTGCATTTGTCCGTGGTTTGTACGTCGGGGTGTGCCCATCTGTCTGTGTGTTCATATCTCAGGAAATAAAGCTCTGCACACCCAGCTCGGCTACTTAGGGTGGGAATTGGTGGGGATTGGGCGTGCTGCTGCCCACCACTGCTTTCTCATGCCAACAGGACCGTCTCCTCCCAGCATAAACTCTTTATTTCTCTCATTTGGCACAAACAGAACCGGCCCCTGCCCGGCCCTACAGGGGCGCAGGATCAGACCCCCACACCCCTACACCCCCACACTGAGCTCATTGTCTTCCTGCACCCCCAGTCTCTGTCCTGGGCTCAGAGCTCAATGGTGTCGCTGGAGAGGCTGCGGGAATCCACCGCCTTGCCAAGGGCTGGGAAGGCGCGGAGACCCTCGCGCTCCAAGCCGGGGGCTCCAGCAGGCACCAGGAGCGGGGCCCGGCTGGGTGCCTCGTCCAGGGGCAGGCTGTCGGGCGAGGACAGCCCATGGCGCCAGGGGTTCCAGCTGATCTTAAGTGAGCTGCTCTCCAGCGAGCTGGCTGAGGCGGTGACGGTGACAGTGACGGTGCCGGGGGGCTGGCGAGGGCCGGGCAGCTCCGTGAGCGAGCTGCACCGCACCATGCGCCCGAAGCTGGGAGTCTTGTCAGGGGCTGGGGAGCCGTGCAGTGAGGAGCCAGAGCCGCGGCGTGGCCGGCCGAAGAGGCCGTCGTGCAGGAGGTGGCGGCGGCAGAGTGCCTGGTCGATGCTGCGGCGCAGGTCGATGGGGGACGGCGGGCGGAAGATCAGCTCCCCCAGCGAGGGGGACGAGCCTTGCTCAAAGGCGGCGCAGGAGCGGGCGGCCAGCATGTTGGGGCACTTGGGGCTGAGCCCTGACATCCCGGTGCCAGCTGCCCAGGCCTCGTTGCTGTCCTTCAGAGCCCGCAGGGGCAGCTGCTCCGCCGGGTTGCGGATGAGGCTCTTGGAGATGTCATTGGCGGGTGTCCGCTCCACACCGCTGCCACCGGTGCTGCCGCCCGCCCAGTCGTAGCAGTTGTTGGGATATTCGGGTGCTTCAGCTTTGTGGCCGGCGCAGAAGTACCTCAGTGCCTTGGCCCAGCAGGAGTGGCCGGCGGGGCTCCGGCGGCGGCACCGGCAGCACACAGGCTCGGCGGCAGCCGCCAGCAGCGCCAGGGCCGTGCCTAGCTCGCCGATCCGCAGCCAGAGCTGTGCCGCCCAGCCGGGCCGGGAGAAGCGCCCGGGAGGCCCCAGGACCCCTCGCAGCCACACAGCGCTATAGAGCTGCAGCCCGCAGACCGGCAGCGCTGCCACCGCTGCCGCCAGAAGCGCCCGCGCCCCCGGCTGCGGCCCCGGCCCCTCGCAGGGCTCCCGCAGCACCCGCCAGCACCCCCAGAGCCCCCCCAGCAGCAGCAGAGCCCCTGCCACGCAGCCCAGCGCCTGCAGCCCCAGGGCGGCGGTGAGGCCCAGCCGAGGTGGCAGCAGGTCGGCGGCCCCCATCACCGCACTCTGCAGGGCAGCAACAGCCCCCAGCGCTGGCAGCCCCCTCAGCCGGGCTGGCAGCAGCTGAAGCTGGGCCAGGCGCTGCAGCCGCTGGAGCAGGAGGGCATAGGCGGCGAGCAGCAGGGGGAAAGGGGCTGTGCTAAGCATCAGCAGGGCCTGGGCGGGCAGGCGGCCCCGTGCCCCATAGGGATCCAGCAGCAGGAAGGTGGCCCGCAGAAGGCAGGCGGCTAGCAGCAGCCCGTGGGCCCCCACAACGTGTGGCAGATCTGGGGGCCGCAGGATGGCTGTCCCAGCCAACCCGGCCAGGCAGCCTAGCGCCAGCAGCAGGAAGACGGCAGCCACTCCATAGACATGGGCCTCCCAGGAGAAGCCCAGGTGGTGCTGCAGCTCGGCCCAGCGCAGCCCGGTCGCGTTGGCCCCTGGCGCCGGAGGGCCACGGCTGGGCTGTGGCTGCGGCGATGATGGATCTCGGGGAGCTGGCTGAGGCGTCATCCCTGCCCGTCGCCACGTGGCCGAGGGGGTTGCAGTGCTGGAGGCTGGGGTCTGCGACCCTGGTGTGTCTGCAGGTAGGAAGGATGGGGACGGTCAGGGGGGAGTGGGGGCCTTGGTGGCACCCGGCCCACACCTGCACCCCACACTGGGATCCATCAGCGGTGGCACTCCAACACTGCAGCGGGGGATGCCCTGTGCTGGCTGGGGCTATGCCCACCGATGCCTCCCGGGGTTCTCTGTCAGGACGCGCAGTGCAGGGGGTGGCACATCCCCGGTCACGTCCCCCACCCCCTTGAGGAAGACCCCACCCACCGAGCATTTAGCGCTAATCTCTGCGGGCAGGAGTAGATTAAGGCCGTTGTCAGGTGCAATCCTGATTGAAGGTGTCACTGTGTCCCGGCTGGGCAGCCCAAGATAGCTGCCATCCCCCCCGCCAGCCCCGACACCCCGGGGATGGGCTCCCACAGCATCTGCAGAACGGAAGGGCTTGGACGCAGCCCTGTATCACCTAGGTGCCTTGTCTCGAGCGTCCCCGTAGTGGGAAGTGCCGTTGGCTGTGGGGTCGTCCTGGTGGCATTGGGGACGCTCACAGGGCCCACGGCGCCCCGGACCTGCTGCGGGGAGCCGACGTCCTCCTCGGGCAGCAGACCTGCGAGAGAGAGCAGAGCAGGGCGCTGACGCTTGCGGGGGCTTGGTCCCGCCAAGGGGTCCCCCCGCACTGCGCTGGCTCCTACCTCTGCTCGGCGTGCCGAAGGTGGTCGTGCTGGAGACGGGGGGTGGCGCAGGGCCGGTGCTGAGGACAGACCCTGGGGCGGGCTGGGGTTCCCGCTGCCCGGTCGTCCCAGAGTCCGTGCGAGGGGCTGCATCCCCAGGGCTGGTGGCGGCATGGCCGAGTGGGGCCCTCCGGGTGCTGCGCTGGTGGGACGGGAGCACTCGAGTCCAGGGCTCAGCCAGCCCCCAGGACGGGGCTGTCTGGCGCAGCCGTGGGGCAGAGCTAGGCAGAGCCGGGGAGGGGCTGGGGGGCCCTCCTGTGTCCCCCCAGCTGTCCACCAGCTGCGCAGAGCCAAGGCTAGCATGGGGACCCCAGGTTGGCCCCGTGTCTGTGGGATCGGGGACAGGGTCTGTGCCCAGTCGGACCGACTGGCTGCTGGCTAAAGTGAGTTGCTCATCCTGAGGGAGTCCCGGGGTCGCTGTGTGTCCCTCTGCCGCTGTGTGTCCCCCTGTGTGGGCATCTGCTGTTCTCATCCCTGCCACCAGCATGGGGTTCAGGGCAATGGTGGACACGGTTGGCTGAGGGCTGGGTGTGCCGACTGTCTTGGAGACGCTCTGCCGGGACAGGGACAGCTCCTGCCCTGCCCAGGGCGGCCCTGGAGAGTCTACCCCTCTGTCCGTGGGCACCTCAGGGCCCAGTGTCCCCAGTGCAGAGCCGTGGGGCAGGGAGCTGTCCTGGCCTTCAGCCTCGTGTCCTTGCCAGGCAACAAGCGGCTCCTCTGTCACAGCCGGAACTGTGCTGCCATCCCTCCAGACCTTGGTATCAGCGCCTGTCATAGTGGTTTCCATCTCCAGGGGTGCCCTGGTGCCATCCTCTGCCTGCAGCAGTGGGGACCAGTGCACGGGGTTGTTGACCCCCCAGCGCTCACTGCTTGGGGCCCCAGCACCGCTCGGCTCCCCCGATGCCTCCCAGGTGGGGGATGGGCCTGGCCACTGCTGTCCCCAGGCAGGGCTGTGCATGGGGTCCCCATCTAAGGACAGCCCTGCCGGCAGCAACCCCTGGGTCTTGACAGGGACCCCGGTGGCCAGGAGCATCCCCAAGGTGACGAGCTGTGCTGCAGCCATGGTGAGTACCGAGTCGGCCCTGTGGGGATGGGGGTCTGGTGAGCCAGGATCCATGGCAGCTGCCCAGCCAACTCGTGCAATTGGCCGTGAGGCTGCTGTGCCCTTGGCCACCCACTGCCCAGGGACAGAGACAGTGGCTTGGCTGTCCCTTCCCGGGTAGCCCGGGCTCTGTTCCCAGCTGTCCTGGTCTCCGTGGCCCCATTCCCAGTCTTCCCTTCCCAGTGTCCCCTGTTGCTCCCCGTCCCGGTGTCTCTGGTGTGGGTGGTCCTTGGTGCTTAGTGGTCCCGACCCCCAGCATCCACGGTGTCCCTTTCCTAGTGCTCCATCCCCAGTGTCGCCTCCCCGGTGCTCAATCCTGGTGTGCCTCCCAGTGCCCCCTCCCTGGTTCTCCATCCCCAGTGTCCTGTCCCGATGTCCCCGCCGCCGGCGGCCCGGCTCCGCCGCCCACCGTTCACCTTGGCTCGTCCCGGCC
>VZRF01001172.1:57705-95445 GCA_013396875.1 Vireo altiloquus | reverse complement strand
CGGGGCGGCGGAGGGGGGATACTGCCCGCGGGGTGGGCAGGGTTGCCCGGAGCGAGCAGCGCGGTGGCAGCGGGCTGTGGCCGAGGCTTGTCCCGCGGTCGCCAGGGGTAGGCGGGGAGAGGGTGCAGTCGGACGCACTAGCAGGGTCCTGAGGAAGGTCTGGAGGGGCCCTACCCCACACCTACCCTACACTTGCCCCAAACCTGCCACACACTTGTCTCCCGACCACCCGGCATGCATATGGAGCGCCTTGGCAACTGCTGGGCTGTGGGACCCTGCCAAGGTTCAGGTAATTAGTTAATCTTCTTAATTGTCCGGCTGGAAAACTGCCCACCCTGCCAGGGCTTGGGCTGGCAATGGTACCGCGACAGCACTGCAAAGTCACACCAGCTCAGGACTCCATCCTGCATGGTGACACCTGCACTCCAACTCCCTACTTGCCCCCCTGCTCCTCCCTGCCTGCATCTCAGCAGTGCTTGAGCTGCAGAAGGCTTGGCAAAGTCCTATCACCACCATTGCTCTTCTCTTGCCAGGCCAGCAGGGACGTGTGGAACCTCAGGTCCCCATGACAGCACCTGTGTGCTGGCAGCAGCATGCAGTGCCCTGCTCCTGCTCCCTGCCACCTGTCCATTCCGGGAGCACTGTGTTCACCACCAGCACACGGGGCATTTCTGGTCCCCGATCCACTCTTCTGTGGGGTCAGGAGAATGTGGCAGCCAGTTGAGCCCAGGGTCCAGGAATTTGGGCAATGCTGGCACACTGGGCCCCAGAAAGCAGGCAGGGCAGGCAGCTAGTCAGGGGATTAGTGCTGGGGAACCCGCACAGGGGGAGAGTGGAGGTGATCCTGTGCTGCACCAGGCACTGCCAGCACTGGGCACCACTGCAGCCGGATGGTCTCATCCTGAGGATGGTGCAGCTGCAGTGCTCAGCGTGCAGTGGGACTATGGGAAGGGAGCTGGCTGTGCCCTATATACCACAGTCATAGGAGCACCTTTAGCACAAGGCAGGGGCACAGCAGCCACCTCCACATCCTCAGTGCTGTCAGAGGTTTCCTCCTCTGCCAAGTGACTCACTGGCAGACAAAAAGCTGAGCCCCCTGGTCTGTGCTGCTGCAGCAGCCACCTGCCTGCTGCCTGTATGGCTGAGAATGCTGGGTAGAGGATGCAACCAGTTCTCTCAACCCCTGTGTCCATGGCCACCTGGGTGCCACAGGCTTTCGATTACTGTTCTCCCCCTTCTCCTGGGTTCTTCCCCAAGAAAGCTCCAAAACTCCAGTTTCAGAGTTTCAGAGAAAATTGCCCCAATTAAATGCCCTCAGCCTAGATCCTAATTTTGCTTTTTTTCCTGACCACTGTGTGTGTTTTATGGTTCTGCCCTGTGCCCTCCACAGTCCTTCTAGCTGTGCTGCAGAAGGAACCACACTGGCACCTTCCCTGGTTGGAGGGTGGGACAAGACCCCTACAAACACCAGTACTGGCAGCTCCATGGAGGCAAAGGCCAGGAGAAACCACGCATACCTGGGGTATGGCTGATCCAACCATAGAGAGAGTGACAGTGACAGTGACCTGGGAGGCAGGACCAAGGGTGCAAGCAGAGTGTCTGGGAAGTCTGCTGCCATGCAGCTTTCATGCTTCCATTTTTGTCCAGCAAGGCTGGGAGAGGAGCTGCCATCATCACAGCCATATTAGGACAAATGCTCTTGCTGGCAGCTAAAACCATGGAGGAGACCCTGAGTTGGAATAGGCAGGGGGGCTGTGGGGCTAGGGTGGCACCCCAGGGCTTCATTCCATTCACCAGGGAAGTTGTCCTACACACGGGGAGGCATTGCTGGCTGCTGTTGCTCTTACACCTCCATCTCCAGGGATTTTGTTTTGCGCTGTGTTCCAGTTTGTGCATGTGGCAGAGAGCTGCAGGGGTCCCGAGGGCAGCCCTGCATTGCACCCCACGGCGCTGATGCTCTATCTCGGGGTGCCAAGGAGACAGTACCTGCTCTGGCTCTGCACAGGGGCTTGCAGCAGACACCTCCAGAGGTCCCTCCAAGCTCAGCCATGTGCTGCCGAGCTCCCTGCATCCAGGCCAGGGGCTGCACAGAGACCTGCTCTCGTCCTTGCCAATCCCAATGCGCAAGGGGTGGCAAGCCCACCAAACAGGTTTTGCCCCACAAAGGCTATGCTGGGGCCGCTGAGGAGGCAGGTAGACAAGGGCAGTGTGAAACTAACAGCCACTGCTGCTGGCAGCCATTACCAACCCCTTCGCTGACAGGGGTGTCCCAAGGCTCTGGGGGCTCCTCATATCTGACTGTTCCCCCCCTGCCCCCAACTTCTCCTTGCTAATTAACATCACTGGACCAATGTTAAGCTGGAACGGTGAAGGTTTCCATCTTTAAACGCCAGAGAGGAACTAAAAAAGGAATCCCGAGAATTCCACAATCCAGGGGAGTTAAACAGCTAAAGAGCAGCTGCCTGTTCTCCTGCTGGAACAGGACTCTGCCTCTCTCAAAAAACCAAAACAGAGACATTGGGCTTTGGTGAAGATGAGTTTATTAAAGCCAGAAAAAAGGGATCCCAGCCATTTCCCTCAGGATGACAAAGCTGAATAATTTGGATTTGTGGCAATATGTTTTTGTCAACACCAAAAAGCTTCTTTTACTGGTAACATTTCAGACCAAAAATCAAACGTGACACAAATCTCCAAAGCAGTGGGAGCTGCCCACAGTCACAGCTGGGTACCGTGAAAAGACTTGCTCTGTGTGAATTAGGACTGTTCAACATCTCATCTGCTGGATCTGCCTGTCATATCTTTGAGAACTACTGCTCTTGAAAAGGGTACGATGGAGGATTACTTAATCAGCCAAGAGATACAAAAGACAAATAGAGTAGAAACAAAATAACTTCCTGAAATCTCTGAAACCTAGGGATTTCAGCCTGTAAGGAGGAGAAATACAATAGTAGACGAACCTGAGACGTTGAGGTTTGGTTTTCCTCAGTTAAACCTGTGCCTGCCCAAAGCTCGCAAACAACTCCTGAGACAAATCTGAACCTGATCAAAATCAACCAGAACAATACCGCTCTGCTAAAAACCTGAACTTTTACACAACAAACCAACAGACATACTATGAGTGAGAAACAGAGTGAAGCCTCTGGCCACCGAGATGGCATTATATTGATCTAGCTGAGGAGTTTCCAGTAAGTCTAGATTCCCAAATCTGACTGGGCTGACCATCTGCTCTACCAGCCCCGTCCTTCCTGGAAATGTCAGCTACTTCACTGCTGCGTAAATACTTTGGTAACTCAAGCCCATGGCATCTCTGCTGGGAATGGGCAAGTCAAGCAATACAGATCCCCTCAGCTTTCCAAGCCAGGGAAGAGCCCTGCTCAGACCCCATGTAGTCCCTTACAATATCTCAAACTGCACAATAGCTCTTTCAAGCGTTGAGGCCTGAGTCTTGCCTCTGACTAAGCAGGTAACACACCTAGAGGAATAAACTGCAACTGAAATGGTCATCCTGCACTAAGGGCTCCGAGCACAAAACAAACCCCTTCAATCAGAAGAATCACAATCAAACAGTAGAGCACAACCAGCTGTGTTCTGCTGAGCCAGTGGACTGACAGGATGTGGTTTCTTGCAGCTTGAGGGGCTTTGGAGGCTGAAGCAGCTCATTTGCTTTACACCTGTTGTGCTACACAGTGAAAGTACATCCTCCTCGGGAGAGGAATCCAGGAGGTATCTTTTTACGCTGGAAACATCCACTCTTTTCTTAATTTTGAGACTTCTCTTTCTTCTGCTTGCAAGTTGTTGCAGGCTTTTATCAGAGTGCAGCACTGGTGGGAAATTCTTTGTAAGCCCCAGCTGAGCACTGCTGAGGATCTGCTGATGGGGAGCTGCAAAAATCGGGTCAGAGTTTTCTGAATTGAGATCAACCAAGTATCTGGGAAGGCAATTTTTTCTGGAGCTTTCCAAGTCAATAATCCCATTTTCCTTCCTCTGCTTCAGCCCACTGTCAGCACATCCAGAGTGTTCGCCTTTCCTCTTAGTGCAGTATGTTTTCTTTCTCCCTATTGCTTTTTTCCAGGACATCTTTCCTGGACTCTGTTTTGTTTTGTTCCCTACAGCTGCCTTTTCCACCTCGTGGTCTGCGGACCACTTTCTGCGTCTTTGCCCAGGTGTAGCTTTCTGTGCAGAATGGTGGCAAACTTGGGGCTGCTGCTGCTGTGACGGTGTCAGGGGTTCAAACCGTGGAGTGCCTCTCCTGAATGCCTTCCTCAGTGGGGTTGAAAGAGGCACTTCTGGTGGTACAGGGCTGTGTTTCTTCTGACTACTCCCCAAAAAGTGTCTGCCAGGCCAGCACATGCAAGGATGGGCAGCACAGCTCTGTGTCTCCAAGCTGTATTTCACTTCCTGCAAAAAGGTGTTTGCTCCGCCACAGGCTGCTGTAGCAATGGGGCTGGCTTTGTCTCCTGAGGCTGGGTTTAGGTCACCCTTAGATGTGCCATCTCCAGTGACCTGGTTCCTTCCAGGGGAGTCTCCATGT
The DNA here is from genome assembly GCA_013396875.1 of Vireo altiloquus. Classification (NCBI taxonomy): domain Eukaryota; kingdom Metazoa; phylum Chordata; class Aves; order Passeriformes; family Vireonidae; genus Vireo; species Vireo altiloquus. The sequence continues at coordinate 90,914 of VZRF01001172.1, read as the reverse complement.
TGCTGCCCCACAGTCACATGGGGAAAATGAGACCAGCCTGAGCAGCTGCAAACTCCCCTGCCCGGGCAGCATGGCCAGTGCGGGTGCACCTCACTCAGGACACAGTGCTGGCACAGCCCAGGGGAGGTCTGGAAAGACTTATCTGTCATGTGAGGGGGCAGGCTGGCACTAGACACAAGCGTGTGCTGCTCAGCTGAGGTATTACAGAGCTTCGGGAAGCCAAGTTCTTTACACACCTCTAGGAACTGATCCTTCATCTGGGTTGGCAGTGACTCCAGGCCCTCCTTCAACAGCTGGATACTGGATTTCATATCCAAAATCTCCACGTCTTTCTGGGGAAACAAAAAGCAGAACAGAAGCAGTAAAAAACCACACCAAAAGTCACAATAGTAAGAAAGTTTTAGGTACCACGTGTCAGTTTGGTATTGATCCAAAGATTAGCAATTTGTATCTTCCTGTGTAATACACATCCTCAAACTGTCCCACAAGTTGAGACGTTTGGGACAGGAGCATCCCCCTAACCCACTGTGTGCCCCCTCTCCTAAGAGCACTCCCTTCTCACATGCTGGTGTGACACATGCTTGCCAAAAGCAATTCCTGCAGCAGGGCCTTTGGAGAAACCAGACCTGTTCAGGAGGTCTCTGACAGTTCATTCTTGTGTCTCTGACAACCACTTGTTTTCCTTTCACGTGCTTTTTCCTCTCCCTGTGAAACACCTGGGTGAAGAGACAAGGTGCTGCACTTCTGTGAGGTGCTCTACCCACAGAGGCATGCACTGCACCACCTCCTCCAGCAAAGATGTGTCAGGTGAGGAAGCAGTGAGTGCTCCATCATGGCCTGCCACAACAAGGCACTGTTGGCTTCTTCTCTTACTGACCAGGGCTTCACCAGAGCTTACAGCACTGTTAGCCAGCGCTTGGATAAGCCTCTGTCATATCTGGTCTGGAATTAGCATTTTAATATGTCTTTCCCCTTTCATTATAACAGGAGCAGTCTGCTTTATAATCCACCATTCGAAGGCAATTTAATATTCAGTTAGTATTTTGAAGAAGCAGGAGAAATTCAGAATGAGGATTCAGAATAAAAGATTAATTTCTTCACTCACGGCTGCAAGTCTCCTCTCCATCTCCAGCAGTGCCTGCTCCATTTGGCTTTTATTTGTCAAAGCTTTCAGCACCAAGCTGCAGTGACTTTGAAGAGCATCTTCCACTACATGGGGAAATCAATAAAAAACACATTTGGTCTTTCATTTGTAAATGTGAATAAAGTACTATCAATACTATTGCTACTTCCTGCATGGCTTGGCATGAATCACCACATGATTCTCCTGCTGTGATCTCCCCGAACCCCAAGCAATGAACAATGGGGTGGATGTTTAATGCAAGGCACTTGAGATTTAAAAGATGCTGCACATAGGCCAAACCTCATTTACTGCACTCTGTTAACACGGCAGCTGGAGAAGAGAGGCTGTGCAAAGCTTCAGAACTTGGTAGGCTCAATGTAGGCTCAAAGGCTGAGGCTTGGTTGTCTGCCAGGTGCACAACAGGCATGGCCAAGGCAGGGTACCCCAGTATAGCTGATCTGCCCCCATACAACCAACGCTCTCATGCACCCCAGGTGATGGTAAATGGGATGGAGGTATAAGAGGTTAATGGCTAAGAAGTGCAACCAGAGGAACTGTGTCAAAAATGCACAGGAGGCTGAAAACTGAAGGGAAACTGCTGAAAGGAATAGAAGGAAATGATGAAGGAGTGTGCAAAGAATTGGAATTTCCATTTGCTGGTCATGGGAAGAGACGGGGTCAGAAACCACCTGAACCAGGCAGCTGAGCCCAGTGCTTGGTAGTGTGGGCTCCAGCAGTATCCTGTAGAGGCACAGGCTCCCTGAGAGGGTTTTAAATTGGAACAACTTGCTCTTGGCTTCAGTCAGTTTTATTGAAAAATGGATAAAACCCCAGGGATTTGTGTTATATGATGGGATAAAAATATAACTCCCCCCATACAGCTTCAATTACTCTTATATGAACCACTGCTGTGCCTAATATGCTACAGGATGGGAAGACAATTTGCAATGTGTGCGGAGATAAAAAACCTTTAGCAATCTTGTGAAAGTCTCCTTTAAAATCATAAAAAAGGACAGAGAGAAAGAGCTGAGAAAGACTGAGAGAAAGACCTAAACATGTCTGATCTTTCCTGTGAAGGGTGCAGGAAGGTGTGTACAGATGGTGTGGAATGTTGGCTGGTTGGCACAAAACAGGATCCAAAACACTCTTGCAAAAGTAAAGCACAGCCAAACCAACGGGCCAGAATAACTGAAACCCTGGAGTGCTGGAGCAGCACTGCATACCTGAGAAAAATCAGAATAAAGCCTACATTTCAACAAGTGGCAACAAGAGCTCTGCAGTTAATGAATCTTCTTTTGCTACAGATCCAAGGTGTTTGATTGACTTTGGTGTAAGAGGAGCTGAGAGCCCATCTGAAGCTGTTCCTGCTCACCAGTGTTTATCTCAGCTCCTTGCTGAGATATCTCTTGCCCCACAGTGCTGTGCTCACAGGCTGCAGAGCTGCAGGGCACTGGGGATCCCTTCTTCTCCTGCTCAGCTATTTTCATTAAGCTTTCAGGAACTTAATTATCTCAGTGAGGTGTGCCCTTCTGTCAAGCTGTAGATGGAATTGGTTAAAGAGCTAAAAACTATTAGGGAGAGGCAGGCAGAAAATGATTGTACAGGCTTTGCTTCTGTGAAAAAACAGGGATATTTTAAAAATTTGGGAAGGAAGAAAGGATAAAAATCTGAGCAATTATGGGCTTAGTAATTTGTTCTCATATGGTGTGAGGTTTTAGAACAGACTTTGAGGAGAAAAGTACTCAAAGACATAGAGGGAAATGGAACAAGATTTTAGAAAAGGTGGATTGTGATTTAATGCACTAAGACAAAGCAGGTGACTTCTTTGACAAACACAACACAGTGGCCTTTCTGTAGATTCAAACAAAGCTTTTCAGTGGAAGTTGTAATGTAATATAGAAAGGAGAAAAAATAAGGGGAAACTTAAAGAATAAGCCTCAACTAAAGGGAAAACATCAGCTCTTGAGCAGGGTGGCCTGAGGGGACAAGGCAGCTCTGAAAGGTGCCCATCAAGGCTTTCTCATGAGCCAAACATGCTTAAAATCTGCTGTAGTCACCTGGGTGCAAAAGCCAAAGGGCATTCAGTTAATTAGCAAGTGACACAAGGATGCAAATGCCAGCACCAGAGGCTACAGGTGAGACAGGGCAGTGTGGTGTGCGGCAGGGTAGCCGTTCTGGCTGAGAGAACTGTTGTGCACCCCAGGATGTCTGGAAGCCCATACGCCTTCCCAGCGGTCTATGTGCAAGGAAAGAAAGAGATTGAACTGAGACACGGGCAGAGAAAAGCTACAAGTTAATTAAGTGCTTACATGGTAATCTCCTCTTATGAAAGGAGATTGAAAGTGTTTGTCTCATTCAGCCACGCAAAGCAGAGGTGTGGGGTGGCACAGGGCTGGAGGTGCTGCTCAGGGATGGACACAGGGAATGGCACCTCCTGGCACCAAGAATCCCCTGTGCCCAGCTGCGTTTTTAACTTCGCCTCCTCTGAAGGCACGCTGCTTGGGCACAGTGCACACAGCTGTCATCTGGGAGAAAGAACCCTGCAGTTGCCTCATCCATGCATCTTCCTCACACATATTGAATTATAACCACCTCCCAGACTTGGGCTTGAGGGGAATTTCTCCATTATTTCAGGATGCACATTACCACATGGCTTTGCCTTGTTGTCTGTAGGAGCTTGGCTGATTTCTGAGTATTATCTGCACATATTTCAAACAATATGCTGTTGCAGACAATTTGGTTGTTGTTTTTAATCTTTTAGTGTTTTGCTCTGACAGATTTAAACTGTTTTAGAAACCTGGAAATCTGTGACTTGCAGAATGGGTTTGTAATGGGGGAGTGAATGTTTGAGTGGGCCTTTTCATCTCCTTGGTTAGACACAAGGGCTACCTGCAATCTGAGAGCAGGTTTTTGGGGAGCTTGCCAACCTACAAAGAGAAGGAAAGCAGCAGTGACTAAGGGAAGAAACTCCTTTCATGTCACTTTATCACCTTCCATGTCTACATAGTGAAGATACAGGAAGGGCAGCATCTGCAAGCTTACCTTATCTTGCTGGTCTTCCCCATAAGCTTAATCTTAGCTCAGAATTATTTTTAAAACTTTCTGGTTTCCCTAGTCTGTCTGTTCTTCTTCAACATAGTATCCTCAGTCTAAAAATAGTCCTGCATCCACTGGGCTTGTGATCTGCACATACATTTGACTCAGCACAGCATGCTGCAGGCAAGCAACCAGCAGCCAGCCTTTTGAATGCGTTTCGTTTGTACATGTAGGAGTGTTCTGCAGAAAAAACCCTCAGTACAGAGGAGGGGCACTCTCCTTCCATACCCAGAGGAGTGTTCAGACTTGTCAAACACTAATAAACAACGTAAAAATGAGCATTAATAGAGACTTTAAAAAAACAGGTGTTGAGATGGCCAAATTAGATCAGATCAAGGACCCTGTCAAGTCAAGACTCGTCTTTGAATATGATCAAGAAGGTCTACTTCAGAGCTTTTCTTCACATAAACCCTGCAGCAGATAGTTATAGAATAACTCGATCACAGACAGAAAATCTTTACTTAGTTAATAGGTGACTTATGCACAGACTTGTGCCTCTTTTGAGGTAATTTAAACAAAGCAGTTTTTTACAAACTGAAACATCGCTGTGTTTTGATTTGCTGTACCCTTGTCTTCGGATGCTGCTGTTTACAATAATAACATTTGGAATATGAAATCTGGCATGAGATAAAAGGCTGAAGGACCTTGGGATAGGGCTGCCACCCTGTGCTGCAGAGTTCCCCACAAATCAGCCTGTACCCGGGTGCAGCTGCACTCCCACCAGCTGAGAACTACAGCCTGAGCAGTCAAAGGAGGGAACACCAGCTTCCCAGCTTAGGAATATTAAACAGCAACTGCTTCTGATGTTTCTCTATCATCATCTGTGCAGCTGATCCTGCACTAACAATCCTGTTAGATTGGCACTAACATCACAGAGGCTTTAAATAACAATTTGGAAGGAGGTTGGTTCCCCCATGCCCAGATTCAGTAGGCAAAACTGGAGGTGCTATAAACCTGGTGAGACACGGCCAGGGAAGACAGCTCTGGAGCTCAGCAGAGCGCTGCATGTTCTCCCCGTGCAGCCACAGAGCTCTTCCAGAGGGTGAGAGAGTTGAGCTGTCATGGCTGCATCCTGCTCTGATATACTCCAAGCAGTCAGCTGGCAGGTTTGTGCTGGTTTAGCCTGGGTCCCATACCACAAGACGTCAGATTGCACCTGCATCAGGGGACTGTGGGATGAGCTGCCCCTGATTTCACCCTGTGCTACAGCACACAGTGCTCCAAGCCCTGAACTGTGACAATGAGGAGTTTCAGTGTTGACTGGAACATCCACACTTCCTCTCAGCATCCATGCTGAGATGTTTTGGAGTCTGGTTAAGTCCCTCAACAGTTTTGTCAGTCACTGCATGGCTAATTAGCAGCTACATGGAAAAAACATTTTTTAAATCAGTTTCAAACCTTTTGGCTTTTCAATCCATACAAGACATAAAGGAGTCTGAACTAGGTGTCCCAGTATGGACCATACCATTAAAGGTAAACAAGCTCAAATTCCATTTTAAACACAGCCATTTCCCCTGGAAACTTTGCCAGCAGCTGCTGGGCCTGGGGAGCCTGGAAGCAAGTCATGTTTGAAAACCACTCACCAGGCACCTTATCTTGTCAGAGAACTGCATCACCTCATACCTCTGTAAGTGATATATTGCACATTACTTCGTCACCCTTGGTGGCAGTGCGTCAGAGGATTGCCTATGGCACGCTGTCTGGGAGGATGCTGCTCATGTGCACTGCAGACAAGGTGTTGTGGAGGATTCATTTGTTCTGAGCTGTCACGGCTGGAACCAGATACCAGAACAGCAAAGCAGCGCGGAGAGGGCTGAAAATCGGCATTTATATAAAAATAGAAGGCTTTGATAGAAGTGCAGGTATATAAATTAAAATGTGAAAAATATGATAAGAAATGAGCTACAGGAGTGGAAACCCAAAGGAAAGAGCAAATGATGAGTGGGCAAGTCAACCACAGAAATGGTATGTATATCAGGTGGAAGAACTGAGGCCACAGGGTCTGCCTGCCTCTTTATATCTCTGTGCACTGCACAGCGAGATGTGAGCAAGGCACAGAGCACCTGTGCCTCTGTGGAAGCTGCTCAGCCAAACTTTGTCTCATCTTCAGTGCCAGACACAGCTCTATCCACTGTGTGTAAGAACATAAGGACAAACACTCAAAAGAGAACATTTTTAAAAATCTTCCTGCACAGAGCATGCCAGTCCAATAGCATTTGGAAATGCTTTGAAAAAAATATTTTGAAAAATATTTTCTGTTCTCTCCCAGTGACTATGCAGACTATGCCAAATGTGCTTGCTACCCACTGCTAAAATTGCAGTCTGTGATACTTCTTATAAGCTTTAATGAAGACAGACTTGATTTCAAGTCCCACCTTCATTTGCTTTTGAGAGCTGTTGGAATGTCCTGATGCACTAGTTCTCTTTATCTTCTGCATTCTTCTCCTGCTTGTGAAATCCTCCACTGCCAATGATTTAACATGTCTCTGCCGTGTCACCCACATCCCAAGGAACTGTATCATCACTCACTGGCATTCAGAATTTTATTAACTCTGAATTTAGCTTTTAATCACCTGGGTTTTGGAATTTTATACCAGTTTTTCAAGGGAATTGCCTCTTTTCAAGGCACTAGCGTAGGTATTTATTTAGTGGAAACTTAATTACCCATCACTGTGATATCAGTCAAATGACAGTGTTTATCTGCAATTAACCAGTGACAGATGAACCTCCCAGAAATATAAAAAGAACAACATTGTGCAGCATGTGATGATTTTCATTATATATTCAACATTCTGCAGCATGATGCATTACAGAAAGTGCCAATTTTTCATTTCAATTGCTTTGAAAATCTAGCAGTATGCACCTCTGGGAGGTTTCTCATTTCATTCAAGGCACATTCATTTAAAATGGATATGGAGAGGAAACAGGACAGCTGAGTAAATGGTATGGAATGAAGAAGGGGAGTCATGAACAATAGATTTGATTTTCAGTGCCATGACAACAACTTCTGTGCATGTGGTATGAGAAATTAGGCAAAGTCCTGCTGCAGAGTGGACAAGTTGAGGCACTGAAGTAATTAAGAGATGGGAAAATGCGTAATAGGGAACTTGCTGTGCTGGCCAAAGCAGACAGATTCTTGTTTACATAAGGTTCCCCCCAAGAGCACTTGCCAAGCACAGCAAAGGAGTGTTCTTAGTACAACAAGATTGGTATGTCAAATGTACACCCCATCACAGCCTCCTGCAGAATGCATCAGACTCCACTCTTTTTGCCTGAGAGGGCTCTGTTGATTTAAAGGGTATCTGTCAAAGACATGCTTTGTGGAAGCCACATTTTGCCACACAGTGAATATTACTGTGCTTTTGTGAAGGTCTGCTGCCTTAATCCCACAAGATATAACTCACTTGATATTTCTTGTGTATATTGAAAATGGCCTCTTGTTCTTGCACATAGAAGAGCAAGCTCTGAGCAGTCCTGACAGGGTGTTGATAAAGCATTACACCAGCATTAAATTTAATGTACTCTCAATGGCTCAGATCTAAGCTAAATTAGAAACAATTTCTTGAAGCATTTTCCCTCAGTAAAGATTTCTGTGATTAGCCACTTCAGAGATGGAGTTGTTCAAAAGTATTTTACATTATTAGCTTTTCTGGAGGTCACTTTTGTATCATGGTAATAGTGTGCTTCACTATGTGCTTCTTATTCAATAAATGAGTAGTACTAGTTTTGTTTACATCCAAAACTTAATCACTTCAAGCACAGAGGAGCAATGGAAGACTGCAAACTAACATGAAAATCTTAGAAAGCCCTAAAAACTGAAACTGGATACTCAGAATATAAATACCTAAGTTATTTTTACTGCATATTCCATTAGTACTCCAGATAGTCTAAAAATTATCATACTCCAGGCAAAACACAAAACCAGAGGTTGTGTTTATCTATTCAAGCACAGTGTCAAACCGTGCAACACATAAGTAACAAGAGCAGAGAAAGGGAAAAAATTAGAGAGTAGGAATGGAAAAACTGACAAGTCCACACCACGGATAAGCCTTATTTTCTCTCCTCCCTTAGGGAGAGCAGCTGTGAGTGGCATGACTTGCCCAGTCCATCCCAGTCTGCAGACAACACGCTGACATTTGGCAGTTTGACTGTGCCCTCTGCTGTTAACAGGAACACAGGAAGGACTTACGTGTCTTGGAAAAGGTTTCTAGGCAAACCAAAATGGATTTGTTTTTAGAATCAAATATTTCTTCAAACTTCTTGAAGCCCACTTGCAGCTGCAGAAACAAAGGTAAATGGGAAAATTAAAACATTGCCTTTTCTTTGTTTGCAAAATCACAGCCTCAGACACCACAGAGCAATGACTGCAACTCATGGAATGGAATAGCCTGAAAATGGTTGTTTATCTGTCACTTGAGACAATTTGTCCAGCTGTTGGTTGCAACCCCAAAGAAGATCTAGGCTGGCTCAAAAGGCTGATGAAATCTAAACAGATTTAAAAAAAGAGAGACCAATCTGTAAAATAGGATTAATAATAACTAATAAAATTAATTATAGAAGTGCTAGGGGAGAGACCTTCACCTTCAGACCACAATGACTAATCCTGAGAGTAGACTGCTTTCTTCAGGCAGAAGGAAAAAAGAACTGATGTTTGCAGACTGCCACTACAGCTCATTTTTGCTGAGAAATTCCACCACTGGCTCTGAAGCAAGTCCCCAAAGATCTTGACCCTAAGGCCACACAGGTATATGCAAATGGTATATTTTTTGCAATGGTATATGCAAAAAAGCTTACAATTGTTGGTTTAAACTATTTGAGTATTACATTAAAGTATTACATTATGACACACAATGTAATATTTTAGATATCAGCATAGTAAAGGAGAGAAATTGAACACTGAATGGTGTGTAGTATTTCTAACTCTTCATTGTTTTACATTCTGAATTTGAAGTAACTTACCTCTTGGAGACTGGCTTTGATGCTGGAAATAAAGGAGCTTAGGGCTTCACTAAAATGGAAAGAAAAGAACAAGTGGAAACCAGAAACATAAGTTAATGAAGTGTACAAAAATTGATAAGATCACTGTAAAAATGAGACAGGAAACACTGCAAGGCACAGCGTAGTATGTAATGTAAGCATGGAAACATGATTACTTCAGGGGGCATGACTCTTTGAAGTCACCTCAGTTGTTTTAGGAAAACATGGACTCTGCAATGTAAAGTAAGAAAAAAATACATATACACACATGCCCATATATGTCATATACATGAAGTTATGGGGTTTTTACTCTCAGATTTTTGGCGTCTCTCTCAAATTTTTAGTTGGCATTTGCACAACTGTCCATTAGCTGCTGGGGTGTGATCACCATGTTATCTGCTCCGGAAGGACCCAGCCTGTGCAGTGACGTGCCAGCTGTTGCGATACACGGGTATTGTGTTTGGACTAAAATAACTGTGGGAAAAACATGGCAAAAGCTTCAGCATCAACAAAGCCCAGGCCAGGAAGAACAAATGCTGCAAATCCTTTCCTCCTGAGATTATGTCTGTGGTTTCTGTTATCTGTCCTTTTAAGGTGAGCCAGCCTATCAGGAACCAGGCTATATTCATGATTAACCTGCCACACCAAAATGCACGGATGGTTGCTAAGCAAAGTGATAACCTTTTCCTCTCTGAAGATTTGGGTCATTTTAAGTCAATCATTTGAGTGATCTAAATTACAACAGCCAAAAATATACAGAGGCCAGGTAGAATCAAGTTATGAGAATTACGCAGTGCTTCTGAAATCTCTCTAGACTTATTGAAAGGAAGATACTCATTTTCTTAGTCAAACTTGCGGGGGATAAAAATTTATAAATTATACACTGATCTTTGCAAAGATAAAATAGTTATTTCTATAAACAGGCTTCTAATCTGGGAGCAAGTCTGGAGTGTAGGAAGAAGAATGATTCATTTAAAGAAAAAAATAAAGAATAATTATGAATGATGCCTAAACATTTAAAACTACTTTTTAATTTCATTATAAAAATCTTCCTCTAATAGGCAATAGAGAATAAAATTTTACCTTATCAGAAACATAATGCCCATTGAAAAGGCAAGAGAGATACATAGCTAGATTTGATCAAAAGCTTTTAATAATAACACTCACTTTGGATGCTAGATTACAAAACGTACAGTGCTAAGAATTATTTGTAGGTGCACTGGGGAGTTTGCCATATTTTATTTTTGAGATTCAAATGGCTGGCTTGTTCCTTAAAGTCCTTCAGGACCTACAGGTATGTGTAATTCTTGACATCTGACAAAGAGCAAATGCGAATTATATTAGCAAATAACACTTGTCTGTTATCAAAAAACCAATTAAAAATCTTGTATGGAAATAAAATTCTAGAGATATGTGCAGGTTTATGAAGATGCAATCTGCACACAAGTGTGTTCGGCAATCCCCTCATCTGGCCCAAATGTGAAGGCTGTGCTCAGAGTCCCTTTTATCCATCCCCACATAGCCTATAAAATGTTGAGAAATAGGAGTTTTCACAGAGAATCAATATAGAAAAAAGAAACAATGCTGATTAGATAAGGAAGGACAAAGATAAATTCAGGTTAGAATTTATCTTAGGTTTTTTTTTTATATTAGGTTTTGCTGTTCAATGGGGCTTATGGCTGAATGTGTTACATAAAGTGAAAATAAACCCTATTCTTTTACCTTGAGACTCTTTCCAATTAAAAATTGTTTAAAACCTGAAAATACTTTTATTGGAGAAATATACAGCTATATCATGTATGGTTTGTAAGAGGGGAAGAAGGAGCTGCAGGGAGTGATAACCACCAGCATGGAAAGAATTTCCAATGGATGTCTACATACCGGTCGTATTTGTCCTTTATTTTGTTCTTATTCATTTCAAAGTTTTCCAAGACACTTTTCACTCTTCCTGCACCAAAATTAAGTGAACCTTTTTCTCTTGTTTCTTCATCAAATAACTGTGGATGTGTCTGGTATTTGGTAAAAATACTGGGCTCACTCTGTGACACAAACAAAAGAAAAATGTTGAAGTTCAAAAACAATCAGAACATTAATTAGAAGAAACCATTTGTTTATTCAGTGCTTTGCTTTATTCAGAGATCACAGTGATTGGGCATGACAGATTAGATTGGATGAGGAGATTAAGAATTTAGTGAGATTATACCTCATTTAGTGTGCCTAGTTAGATCAACTCCCTGTGGAACTGAGATGAAGCCCAAATTCCTCCAGACATAGGCTTTTCTCTCATCTTGAGGATTTTCAGTTTGCTACAATTATAATGTGTGCAGGTTTGCTTCCCTTCTGTGTTCAAGACAGAGACTATAAATGAATTCCAGTGTTCCTGGAATTGTGGAAAAGTTCAAGTTGTCAGCAGAATCTCCCTGTACAGGAATCTAAAAAAATCCTATTGAATTTCCTGGTGGATGACATCATTTTGCTGCCAACTAGCAACATCAACAGACTGTAGATGAGTTTTTCCACATGCTTCAATACACATTTTAGAACAAGAAATTTAATATTAATATGAAAGCTTCGTTCTACAAAATTTTCAGACAATGTGTGACCAAAATGGAAATGCCTTTTCCTTAAAACATAAGAAAATGCAAATTCCTATAATTTTTTTCATCATGAAAAGTGTATTTCCTATTTTGTGTCTGATGAAAACTGCTCCTAGGCAAAATTCATAGGACAGCAGATAGCATCTGGAACTGAAGGACAGCCTGGGGCCTCCAAGCTGGCACCACTGCTCTTTCCTTATCTTTGCTCCAGATGTGTTTATTCAGATCTGGTGCTCTCTGTTAGCAGTGCAGGAACTATTTTAGTGGAAGCTGGTAACATCAAAAACCATGAGCTGTAAAGGAACTTTGTGAGCACAGAAACTCTTCATCCCTATCCAAAATCATCCAAGCATCTGCCTTAACAACAATTCAGCAAGGTCACTGTCAGTGCAGGGAAGCAAACGCTGAGTAGCGCTGTCATTCTTGCGGAAAGCTAAGGAAGGGAAACACAACATTTTTGAAAGAAAAATGGATGTAATATTCTAGTTTGGTTAGGTAGGTGGTCTAAAGACATTAGCTTGAGAATAATTTCATATTATTTTTGTAACTTAAAAAATGTGATTGAAGAAAATAATACCTATCTCCATAATAATTTATAGCAATCTGTTATAAATACCGGGTTTTCATCTGCCCAGGCTGCTACTTTGTCTTGTCACAGTAGGTATGTGCATGTAGGAAGAAGATAACTTGATTTCAGCAGTTACTGACACTTGCAAATGTTACCACCTGGTTTCAGCATTTTCCATTAACTTTGAATCGTGTCTGTGTGCCTGCACAGGGCTGACTGAGAGCAAGACTCACATCCTGGGAGTTCTGCTGTCCCAGCTGCAAGCCCAGCTCCAGTGGTGCTGCTGCTGACTGCACATTCTCCGGGCAGAACTGGGAGCCGAAGAGCAGCTGAGAATCACTCAAACTCGAGTAGTCACTGATCGTGCTGCTCCGCATGGAAGTCTTATTAGGCCTGAAATGGTGCAGAGAGGAATGTGAATGAGACTGGAGCAATTAAAAAGCCAAACAGAATTCCCTACATGTCCTGCTGGAACTGCTTGATTGTGGCCTACCCCAACATGTTAATTTTTACTCGCTGCTTGGAAGGTGCAGTTCCTATAATGGCATAAGGCTGAATTCTGAGATAAACCAGACAGGTTACCTTTAACTACCACATTCACACAGAGTGTGGTAGTTCCCCATTCACTTGTGGATTCACTTGTGGAGTGAAGGTGTTTTCTCCAGCATGTCCTGCAGACAGAAGACCAAACCCAGGACTGGGCATCTAACACAGCTCATCCTACCTGCCTTGTCAATCAGTCTTAGTTAAAGAGACACCGTGGGCTCAAAGCAAGTGCTGGGTCTCTCCCTTTCAGCTGTTCTGGGTAACAATTTCTGTTGTAACTCAGGTGTTGCTTCAATTAATGGGAAGGCAGTTCCAACAGAATAAAACTTTCTGACTAATAGTTGACATTTCTTGGGCATTTATTCTCCACATGCCTCAAGTCTGACACAGTAGAATAACAAATAAATAGAGGTAGCATATGGCTGGATGAACTGATCTGAATTGTTGGAAATATTTCAAACATATTAACATGCTACTCAAAAGCGCTTTTATTTCCCTTGAGCATTACTCAAATAAATCTTTTCAAGATACCCTTGATTTTGTGCTGTGTTACTCTGATTCTACTCCTCTTCAGAAACACTCTTATACTCCTTTCCTGCTTTATGGACTAGGCTCATGGCACAGGACCAGCTTCTCTCAGACAAACATTTCCCTGCACAGCTGCACTGCTTCTCATTGTGTTGGAGGCTGGCTTCAATTTTTTGTTAGCAAAAATACACACAAAAGACTTTTTTTCATTTTTCACAAAGAATTGTAGAATGGTTTTGGTTAGAAGGGACCTTAAAGAGGGTTGGACCACCTAGTTCCAACCCTCTTGCCATGGGCAGGGACATCTTCCACTGTGCAATGTTACTCAAAGTCCCATTCTTCCTGGCCTTGAACATTTCTAGAGATGGAGCACCAACAGCTTCTCTGGGCAACCTGTGCCAGTGCCTCATTACTCTCATATGAAAGAATTTTTTCATAACAATCTAAATCTACTGTCTTTCTGTCTAAATGATCACTATTCCATTGCTCCACATCCACAAGGTCTGGCAGAGTGTTTAGGTTAAAACACAAAAAAAAAGCTGGGCCAGGTTTATATTCTCAGTTCTTGCTTTTTTTGAGCTATAAAGATGGAGAGATGTTGCTGCCTTTGGAGATGGGATCTAGAGACCAACATTAATGAAAACAATTAATGAAAATTTTACATAACATTTTTCTTGCATATCAAATGATACAAGTAAAGGAGAAGGAACAGGAGAATAATTCATGTGTCTAACAAGAGATGATCACCCCAACATTTATTAGCAGTGACGTGTTTGGTTAATCCCTAGTTTTGGAAGGAGCCCAAACATCATAGACACAACAGGGAAAGGATTTAGCAGCAGTACTTGAACTGCTCAGTCTCCATTATATAGTAGTGTCACTGACAATATCATATTAATACTTTTGGCATTAAGCTCACTGAGTACACTGAGCTGCAAGCAAAAATAGATGAGGTATGGGTTTCTGGATTCTCGAAAAGCCTGATAAGTCTGTCTGAATTCAAAACTTCTCCCTTAATCCCTCTCTGGACCCCAAATCTGCCAAGAAAAAAAATCTGAATACAGTTTTACATGCACAGCTTCTTGTTTCTATCTCAGCGAAGGCTCGTTAAAAAAAAAAAAAAAAAAAAATCTTAATCTACAGCCAGTATGTGGGGGAGACATGCAAGCACATGGGCGGCCATGACCCTACACAGGCAGAGCCCCTGCCTGCAATGAGTAGCATAACTCCTGCACCAGTTTTCTAAATCCTCCTGTCTTCCAGCCAAAGAAAAGCTCCCTCTTAGTTTGAGGAAGGGTTTTTATAATCTTTAGATGCTTTACTGTCTTGACAAGCCCCCTTTGAAAGTGTCCAGTACAACTGGTGAATATCACACCCCACAATATGCTAATTTTCTTAGATCCTTTGTGTTATTTAATACTTGAAGCACAAGAGTCTTATAACAAAGATTTTATGAGGAGTATTGAGCCGAGAGGACTTTATGAGCCAAGTGACTTCCTAGGCTTACTCTGCACTGCAACCAAAGGTGGCCATTGGCTGCTCTGGAGCCCAATTTTTCTGTCTTAAGTCCACTACTTCAGCAGTTGGTTTAGGAATGATGGCACTTCTGCAAATTAGAGGTGGAAGTGAAACAGATGTCTCTTTTGAATACACTCATTCCCCTGAGCAATGGATTTCTTTCTCCCTTGCTTAACACTGCTGGCAATTAATTTACAAACAAGACCATCTGGGCAAGCCATCAGACTGGCCATCCTTGGCCCAGGCCTATCCCTGACTGAGAGATCAGGCAACTGTGATCACATGTGGGATCAGATTGGTGATCAGGAAACTCCAGCTCTTATAACCATCTGGCCATTCCCTTCAGAATGCCTAAGATGCAGGGATGCATGTTCTGTCCTAAATATAAACCCTTTCCCATAAACAGCGAGGAAACATCCCAGGTATGCAATCCCAGTTAGCAGTCCCTCCTAAGTGATGCAATAGTTTACCTCAGGAGAACTTCTGGCTTTCTGCTAACATGAGCCATGCCCCAAATCATCCCGGTGCCCATAACATTCCTTTGGTAATGGCACTAGCATATGCATCCAAAGTAAAATCAACTTTAGATATGTAAAACAAGTTCTTGACAGCTCCAAAAAAATGGGAAATCATCCTCTGTTGACTGATGGTATGATTTCATTTTCCAACCTAACTCAATGCAAGGTATTGCAATATTGGCAGCTCCAAACGTTTCTCGTGATATGAGCATGACCTAAAAAATCTGCAGTGTTCTGCATATCTGGGGGGTCAGTTAGATCTTCACGGTCTCTGTTTCCCTGTTGTCAGTGGAAATTCCCCCTTTACAGGAGGAGTTAGAACTTTAAGGAACTTCTTTCATTTTTCTAATTTTCTGATTTCCACTCCAAATATTTTCGCATAACCACATGCAAACATTCACCTTTCATTCAAAGGTTCTGTCTTGCCTCAAAACAAATATGGCATATGATAAATACTCTCTTCTTGTGTTTCCTAGATGTTCTAGGGACATTGACAAACTAAAACTTCATAACTGTAAATTGCCATAGGCCTCATCAATCTTTTTTAAAAGCTGGTATTCATATTCTGTTGTTTGGATCTGTCTTTATGTGCCAACACCGAGGTTTAAGAGTCATTTGAAAAAGCAAACTGAGACTTCTACAATTTGCAACATAACATTTATCTGCAGTAAGTGATTCTCTCTGGTTCTGTCATCCCCACTGAACTTGTGCCAACATCTCTCTTCTTCCCAGACACTGTGGTTGAAGCTCACTTACACCCTTCTGACATATTTCTTCAAAGTGCAGTAAAGCCTCTTTTCCAAAGAAGAGATCTTTCTCTCCTAGTAGCAGTGTCTTGAGGATCAGTGCCATAAAGTCTCTCTTCTCCTGGTTCCCCTCCAGAAAATTTCACAGCCCTTTCTGCTCCTCCTCATTCAGAGACCAGGGCTGAATCACAACAAATCCAATTCAAATTCTGGGAGCTGCCGTTCACCTGCTCTTCCTCTAGCTCTGCTATACTGCTGTCATCCTCACTATCAGCTGCCTGCCAATGTGCCAATATGCTCAGCAAATGAGCAAGGATCAGGCTTGGGTTTGGGTGCAGGGGAGCTGGAGGAGTTTAAATCAAGGAGTTTTAGCTGCTATTGCAGCCTCCAGCCTTTTGCCATCTCTTCACTGGAAACAGTCACAGCAGAAAATTATTCTTCTGCTTCCTGTCCTCTGGAATGGTATGACCCCCTTGCTGCAAATAATTTACACCACATCCTAAAAGGAATTTCTACAAACAGGTTCTGGCACTCGTCCTAATGCATTAACCACGATGAAATCCCTCTCAGTTATTCAGCTCAAACACTGCCTCCAGTTTCCAGATTTCAGGTTCAAAATCCTTCTGGTCTTATTTTAATTTCTCAAGGTCATTTTTACTTTCTATGAGTTTATTCATTATTCATTCAGCTGTGATTCAATACTGCCCAGACATTCCTTACCTTGGAATCCATGTTAGCCCTTTGTCCTGAGCTGGTTGCCGGTTACAACAGAGCGTTTTTCATAAGAGGAGATTGGGATTTCTGCAGAGCAGCTCTGTTTGCTCCCCAACCATATTAAAAGTTAGGCATCTGGAGACAGGGATATTTTTTGCCAACCCCCTCTTCTAGCCTGAAGCCATCTTCCAGCCTGCACAGACAGCCCTGGTTTCTCATTCCTGTGAGGCTCTGGAATTTTACAGCTGCTCTCCTGGTCTTTGTCCTGGCTGTCTCCTTCATTTTCTGCCTATTCTCAGACCTTAATGCAACTTCAAACTATGTGACCTTGTGATGTGGAATGGAATTTCATGGGATAATGGATTGAATGAGGTTGTTAAACTTGGAAGTTATTCTTCACAGCAGAAATAAACTGTAGAGAGTAGTGGCCCCAGTAGGCTTTAACTTCAAGCATCTGTTTTGAATGCCACTTTAATATTTTCATAATTTCTTGGCCTTACACACTCTCTGGCAGGCTCTCTGCTTCTGATGTCTTTGGAAGTCAGTATATGAGTAGCTTTTATGCATTTAGCAAGTTACTTCTTTTCTCATGGTACAAGAAATTTCTCATAACTTCAATTTCAAAACTAAATAATCAAGTCTAAATAATCTTTCTGCCTCAGGCAAACATTTAACCCTTTGGGCTGTACAGTTTAATTTATTTTTAAACGAGGTTTCTTATTACTGTTTCAGTGTCTTTTTTTTTCTTTTTAAATTAACAGTAGTGGATTTTTTTGCCTTCTGCTGCTCCCGCAGATACTGACTCCAGTTCCCTACTGCCACTCTCGTAGCAGCACTATAAGAGCAAATAGCCTGAACACGGGTCTTGGGCTCAGCTCAGGGCCAAGGCAAGATATGTCTCTTCCCCTGCGAGCTCCCTGGTCGAGGCAGGTGTTGATGGCGTCTGAAAATCTGCTTTCAGCATCACACCCCTGTAATGCTTATCCAGTCAATCAAAGGCTGATTGAAGTATCACTGCTTTTGTGGCCGCTATTCTCACATCGTCTGTGATCTCCCTCCGCCAGCCCTCCTGGCTAGGCAGGCGGTAGCACTGCTCTAATGTGGCACTTTCTCTAATGAAGGCTGGCATTTCAATTCATAAAAACTGCATCCTTTGTCAGTACACCTCAATTAAGCCTAAGCTTTCCCAGTATAGCTGTCATGTGGACCCACTTCCACCCTCTAAAATAACCGGCACCCTGATATTATTGTCCAACCTGATAATCTTCCCTCTGTTGCATTTCTAGTATCTCTATTATGTTAATATTCATACATACATATTCATACATAAAACCAGGTGGAACAGGGACTTTCTATCTAACAGCCTCTTTCTCAGGCTGTTAAGGTTGAAGAGAAGCACTTGTGTCTCTGACAGATAAGAAATAAACCCAGAGCAGCTTTGGGCTTGTGCAGAGCTGTGGTCATGAGAGCAGTGCATCACTGGAGCTCTGCATTTCCTGGGGACCTCGTGGCAGCTGCTCTCAGAAGTAACACCCTGACTCAAACTTGCAAAGAACTCACAGAGTGAGTCATACTCTGCCTAGATTATACGCTGATTTTATGTTTCATATTTAAAGCTCCCTGAAAGAGCTTTCTGGGGATTAAACAGCATACCCTGCTGTGGTGGGAAAGGTTTCTAGTAAAAGAAGTGAGCCAGGGAAAAGTAATCAACACCTTTTCCCCCTATTTCAAATATACACACATTTACATGTTCCTGTGGGAAACTTTTCTTTCCTTTAGCAAAAGTTAATTGACCACAGAAAATTTTCTCCCCCTTCTTACCTCCTCCAAAAACCCAACTGCATTTCTAGTAATGTTTTATGCCCTATTTGACCCTTTTGAACTCACTTGCAAAAAATGTGGAATGCTGAGGAGTGGGTGTTAAAATCTTGCCTATATTTTATTCCCACATTAATAAGAGAGTTAAAAGGGAAGACATTGTAGGTGATAGGCTGCTTTGAAGGAGGAAGAAATTCAAGTGATCCCTTTTCAAATAGGCATCTGTTCTTCTTCCACTCCCTTCCCTAATGCACAACTCCACAGAATTATTTATATATTTTAAAAATATGTATCTTGTATATACTACAAAAATGTAACTATATATATTATATATAATACTATGTATTTTTAATATATTCTCTAAATTTCCCCTCCTCAGTCTCTGACCAGAAAGAAAGTCACAGGTTTTCAAACTTAGAAACAACTTACTGAAAACTAACAACCCCCCCCCAAAAAACAAACAAAATAAATCTGCAGGTGCCAAGAAGACAATAGAATTAAGCAATGCACAATTATAAAGACAAAACTCTGACAGATATAAATACATTTTTCCCTGAATTGGCTCCCCTTTGTCCCCTGCATCTGTGCAAAATTCAATTAATTCATATATATATGACAAGCATTTTTATAATGGGCAAGAAAATGACTATTATGTTTTCATTATCATCCATCATTGTGGTAACATCTGGCCGAAGAGGCAGTATGACTAAAACTGTGAATTTGAACAAGTTAGTTATGTAAGTGGGTTATTTAACTAACAGAGACTCAGAGCACCAAATTCATCAATTAGCTTGTCTGGAGTCAAACAGGGGATGAATCCCACTGCCTTTTTTAGCCATGTGATAAAAAGGATGCTCTGAAGTACAAAATGCAGCCTGTCATACATATTTGCCCTCCAGATGTTTACATCTGAATATTTGTTGTTTCACTGTAGATTGTAGATGTGGGGAGTTCCAGCTGTTCTTTGGCTTCTCCTGGGAAAAAAACAAGCCATGTGTATAAATGCAGGATATGGAATAATTTTTGAGTTACATAATGTTCAATAATACTGCACATCACGATTCATTCTATCTGCCCTCTACACAGGCAAGAGGAACACTTACCTAATAAGATGAGGACAGCTCACAGGGCTTCCCCAAATACACTCTGAATGGGCAAGGGTACGGCTTCCAGCTGATGCTGATTTTTAGATTCCCAGCAATGGTGGATCTATGGCAGTGTTGGCAGGCTGGGGGCATAAACACGATCCCAGGGTAGGCCAATGAATTCCCATTAGATTTCCCTAATTAGCCACAGATCAGTTCTGGACATGTTCCACTTCACTGACATCACCCCTGCCAAGTTTTTGGTTTCACACCCCTTGTCTTCTTCATCTCCCCCTACTCATGCTCACCCGAGGGCTGTTGGTGTGCTCAGCATCTCCTTGATGTTCCAGACGTTGAAGTTCATGTTGTTTTCAGGGCTGACACCCCAGCAGGAAGCTCCCAGCCAACACCATGGCCCCGGCCCTCACGGCCTCTCCCCACCAGCAGCAGCACGGTGCCACAGTGCCCTGCAGGGAGGAGGGAGATGGAAGAAGATGATCAGCCCCTCTCAGGGCAGCATCACCTGTGTCCTGTGGCTGTGGGGACAGCCCAGGGGGACATGGCCCTGCAGGCTCAGGGCAGGCCTGGCCTGGGGCCCTCCACAGGCCTGGGATGCAGCCGACCACTGGGCCTGCCCACCTTGTGGGGCCTGGGGGGCCTCAGTGCCCTGAGGCTGTCCCTGGGTCTCACCCCAGAGCTGGGGGTCCCTGGGGTCAATCTGGGCCTGAGGGTCCTTGGAGTCACCCCAAGCTGAGAGTTCCTGGATTGCATTCTGAGACTTGAGAGGCCTGAGGATCCTATGGGGGTCCCTGCATCTCATCCCAGGGCTGAGGGTTCCGGGGTTTCACCTCAAGGCTGGGGGTTCCTGGATTTCACCTCAAGGGATCAGTTTGGGGCTGAGGGTCCCTGGATTTTACCTCAAGGCTGGAGGCCCCTGGACCTCACCCTGAGGCTTGAGACGCCTTGAGGTCCAACGGGGTCACCGTAGGACTGAGTGTCCCTGCCTACTTCTCTGGAGCTGAGGGTCCCTGTGGCTACCTCAAGGCTGGATCTCACCCTGAGGCTGGTGGGTCTCTGGAACTCACCCTGTGGCCATGGACCCAGTATCAGCCCCAGCTCCTGTCACTCCACAAGCCAGCCCTTGCCCCTCACCTGGAAGCATATCCCCAGGCACAGGGGGTCATCACAGGACACTGGGAGGAAGAGAAGGCTGAAAGCTTGGAACCTGGCACACTGAGGTTCGCTCCCAGGGGAGCATGGCAGCCACAGCACCCATTTCCTTCATTTCCAGAGGCTGTGTGATCTCTCATGTAAATACTTCTGGCAGAAATGCAGAAGGATTTAATTCCACCCATCAGAAGTATGACAAAAATAACCATAATCTCAACATTCCCCAGAGAAACATTCTCAAATATAGTTTTGTTGGATTTTTTGCCTTGTGGTTCCGTAACCCCCGTGTTTAGGAATGTAAAACAGGCATGCTTGCTTGCCTATTTTTTTCCTCCTTTAATTCAAAACTGTTTCAATACTAGTTAAAATGTTTGTTTCCTGGCTCTGAAGATACTCCATAAGCACAAAACCACTGCAGAAATAAGGTTGACATAAATTCATGGATAGATATGGGGAATTACTTACATTCCCCTTTATTCTCTTTTGCCTTTAGTATTAAAGGCAGCCCGGAGCTCAGGGATGTCAAAACAATGGCTTTCTTGATGTATATATCTGGTTTCCTAATCAAATCCCATGTAGATAAAGCTTTCACTTTAGATAAAAAAATAAAAATTCTGACCTTTTACCCATAAAAATCTTATTGGAGTGACTTCACTGCATTTTTGCTTGACATTACAGCACTACTGTTGGTTTAAATAGCTTGGATTAATCAAGGCAGCTTGATACCGCCCAGCTACATGAGAAGACTCTAATTTTCTAGGGCCGGAGCAGGGAGTTGCAGCTAAGACCATGTTCCTACCTCAGGGATGGGATAGTGACTAGGCTGTCCAAGGCAGATGTGGGATGGAAAGCAAACTTTCCTCCAGAGAGCCAAGCTGACGGAAATGTTGATGTTTATTGTGCTTTTTGAGTAAATAAAAGCCTTGTTCTGCCTAGAGCTCTGTTGTACAGGCCAGTGCATGGCACTTCTGCCAAGAGCCTTGCTGTGCATCCAGGTCCTATATGGCACTGCATCATAAACAGTGATTTTCCACCATTTTATTGCTCACGATTGAAAAGTTGGCCCAGATCTCCCTGCAGAAGAGACTGTAGAGTCCTGTACCCATTTACAATACTTCCACAGCCATTAGAAAAGGAATTGCCAGTGCTGTGTGCACTGATGATAAGGCTCGACTTGTTATTTTAGGTACTTAGAAAGAGATATTCCTATTTCTGATGTGGCTGGAGCCTTCTGGTGTGAGCGTCTAGCGAGTTTGTGGAATATGATAAATTAGATTTTTGTATTTCCATCTCTCCTGACAACGGAAAGAAATTTCTATATGGAAACACATTTTTTTAATTATAGGTCTGACAGCTACCTCCATTTCCATCTCCCCCGTCCATAACGTGCTCTGGGGAGATTAACCACGTTGCCAGGCACTGGCTCATAGCTCTCCTTATATCTGAAGTAACAGTCTGTGCTTTTAGCATTAGGGAGGGTGGCCAGATACTTGTAGCCTTTCCTTTAGTCAAAATTAGCAGAAGCTTCCAGGAGATAGACAGCAATATACTCAGTACATCCTTTAACTTTTTTAACTTCGTAGCACATTTCATTAGAAACTTACAGGAGCTCTTCAATTAATAACGTGTCAGTCTGCAAAAGTGGTCAGGGCCCTCATCTCTCCATCCCTGTGATGTCCTTGGACATTTTCCCAGAAAGTTTCCTCCCCTCATTCAAATGGGATTCTGGTCTTATGCTCAAAAGCAGAGATAGAAAAGAATGAGAAATCCACACTTGAGGAGAGGTCACAGACTTCTGTTCCTCTCGGTGGAGAAGCCAAGCCAAAAGGCACTCCTGTGGGTTGATGTGCCAGGAAAGTGTGTGCAGAAGGCAAAGTGCTGCTGATGGGGCAAACTCCTGTGGGGCAGGGATCATCAGCCTCACTGCTGGAATCACTGCAACAGTGAGAGGGTCCTGAGCTGCAGCTTCCCCCTCCAGCATCATCTGGCTCTTGCAGCTGCCACCACCTCGAATTTGGAAAAGTAGCCTTGGGCACCCCATCAGCAGCAGGGAGCTTGTGAAGTTGGCACATAGGGATGTCAATTTGCTGGTGACTCAGCGTCTTGATTTATCCCATTCATGTGATGCTCCTGCGGGAAAAGCTTATTAATCAGGCCCGTGTTTCCAATGCAGCTCCATGATTTAGGGTCCCCTTAACTAAAGTTTTAGCAGGAGTGGAATTATTACATGCCTTGGTGGCTTCTGGAAAGAGCTGTCAGGGCGGGGAGACATACCAAAGTAGCAGTAAGGGGTCTGTCACCTTCCAGGACCCTGAGAAGGACAAGCCCACCAGGGCTGAGCACAGGTCAGGGAGTGCTGTGAAATACTCATAGAAGGCTGGAGCACATTGTGCTTAGAGGAGGTGGCCCTCTGGCCAGCCCCCCACCGTAGCACAAACCACTGACCTCCTCCCCAACTGCTAGCGTGTCCTCCCGGTTCTAATTTGGGGCTCACTGTTGTTGCTGGCTTTGGCACAGCGGTGGTTTCCATGGCAACTCCAGAGGCAGATGCAGGGATGCTTCCAGATGAGGTACCACCAGCCCAGGTATCCCAAGCTGTTCCTCCCAAATCACAGGCAAACAGCCATGCAGAGCATCAGGAGGGACCCTGTTACTGTGCCAGGTGGGCATCATAGGCAATGGAGCAGCAACATGAAAATGTCTTCTGAATGCTCTTTTATTAATTGTTTCCAGCTTTTCCCATGCTGTGATGCCCCCGGGACATGGCACAGTCTGCCCCAGTGGTGTGTCCAATTCTGCTGCACTCTGATGGGATTCAGTTTCCTGTCTCTACAACCTTGCAGCTCACCTGAGGCTCAAGCTGGCTGTCTTCTTTAAAAGGTCAGGCATCTGTACTTGATATTTACCTGGACTTGTGAGATCTTTCTAATGTACCAATGAAAGATCAAATCCCTCACATGCACTCTGCTTTGGGTGCGGGACTCTGTGTGGAGCCAAGAGCAGCAAGGCTCAGGCGAGTCCATAGCACTGGATAATTCAAGTGTCACCCCACCTTAATCTCGCAGTACACCCCTAAACACCACCCACACACACTACCAGTATGGAGCTTACATTCCCTTCCTGGTTGCCAATAAGCAGGATTGCGGTGCTCCTGCCTACAGAAGCTGGACACAGTTGGACCCAGCTCTCCCACACACCAACCACAGTCCATCCTTCAAGATGGGGCTGTGGTGCTGGATAGTGCCCAGGAGCCCTGACGTTAGGCATCTCTTATTTCTTCTCAGCATCCTGGCAGCCCTCACCATTCCCTGTCTCTCTCTCTCCTGCTGCTGCCTTCACCCCGCACAGCCTCTTCACCCACAAGAGGCCAAGCAGGAACAAGGCTGTGCCAAGGCAGGATAGCCACTGCTCAGCTCCCCCTCTCCAAACAGGGGCTGGATCTCTACATCACATTGCTCCACTCACCCCAGAGGTGGGAGAACAAGAGTTACCCCTGCTCCACAGTATGGAGTCACTGAACTCTGCCTTGGGGGGGGTTTTCCTGACAGGCTGCAGCATGTATCTGTCTGGAGTAGGATAACCAGAGATGACACGACTCCAGTGGGATAAAATTCCATGTGTTTCATTTATTTGAGGTGCTATGTCACCTCCCAGGCACTGAGCTACAGGACACCTCTGTGCTACACGAGACATTGACTGGGTCTACAATGACACAGCACCCACTGCTACACACACGGCACAGACACGCCGTGGCACAGATGGGGCCGGACAGGGCAGTGAGGCCAGCGACAGTCCTGCCACCGCTGCTCCCTCCACACTGCTGGCGATGGACATCCCACCAGGCAGGCGTTTGCCCTGGGCTTCATTGCCACAGCACTGCAGGAGCTGGGAGAAGTTTCCAAAACTGCAGCTACTCTGGTGCCTGGCATCATGGGACAGAGGCTTCCTGGAGCCAGGTCACCTTGGGTGAACACATGGGTGCTCACACACCCTGTCCCCGTCTTCAGGCACTTGGTGCTTGGCCAGGACTGGTCCCTGGGGTCCCACTCAGGGCACATCACGCAGGCACAGAGCCTCGACAGCACCACTGGGACCCTGGGCCACACCGCCGATGACGAAGAGCAGGCTGGGCGCTGGGCAGCTGGAGCAGGAGCAGCGACCAGTGGGCATAGGGGGCAGCGGCTCCCACTTTTTCAGCGAGAGGCTGAACCCTTCCACTGAGTCCAGTGGGCAGGACTGGTTCCCTGTGGAAGACAGAATGACATCAGCCCCCGTGCAGATCCCCCTCCCCACCCCAGGCTCTGCCTTCCACATCCCTTTGATGCCTCAAAAAGAGCCCTGGGCTGCATGGGCTCTGAGATCCCAGAGGCAATTAGTGGGGGCATAAGAGGATTAGCAGAATCCCCACAGGGATGGATGCTGGCACTAATGCCACATGGCTGGCTCTGCCTCCCCAACCACTCCTTACCCTCCCCCCCTCCCCGTGCCAGCACACTGCAGGGATAAGGGCAGCTCCCGCTGTGGCACAACTCAGGAGCAATTCCTTACTGCAGGGATGCAGCCAGCACCATTCCCCATTCCCTCAGTGATCTTGGGGGTCTGGCAGCCCTCACTGCAGGGCTGAGGGTGCTGTGGCAGGCACCAGACTCCCCAGGAAGCCCTTCCTTCCTGTATCCCCTCTCCTGAGTGACAGCACTAACCTTTCCCCAGCTCTCTCGGGAGAGGGATGCAGCACTGCAGCCCTGAACAGTGGAGCTGAGCCACCATGGACTGTGTGAGCCCAGCATGCTGCACATGAGCTGGGAAAAGCCTGGCTGCGAGGTGAAAGGGGCAAGGGGCACAGTGGGACAGCCTGTGGGACAGGGCAGTAGGGTCCCCCGAGCACTTGTGAGGGCACAGAGAAATGTTGCTGCAGACAGTGTTGCAGTAACCCCCTGGCTTTGCACAGCCAACCTCCCTACTGCCATACAGATCACTGATGTGTCACAAAGAATGGGGATAGGAATGTGGCCACACGCCTACCCCCAGCATTACCGAGGCCACCCACAGCCACCACTCTTCCTCCCAGGCATCCAGCCACGAAGTCAGCTCTCTTCTCCTTCATACGGATCGTGCGGTTTGGCTTTCTCCACACACCTGGGTATGAGAGGGAGTGAGCATCACCTGCTGGGGTTCCTCTCTACACACCAAGACCAGGACACCCCCAGGTTAATCACTCCCTGGGACCAGGGAGCACAAGCCCGGAATCCCCATGGGTACATGGGGTTGATGTTCAGAGCCAAGATAATCATGTCTCTCAGGCACAGACACCCCTCACCAACTCAGAATCATCCTGGACCCATAGAAGATGCTCCCACCTCACCCAGGGA
Organism: Vireo altiloquus; assembly: GCA_013396875.1. NCBI lineage: Eukaryota > Metazoa > Chordata > Aves > Passeriformes > Vireonidae > Vireo > Vireo altiloquus. The sequence goes on along the minus strand of VZRF01001172.1, from coordinate 64,541 downwards.
CATGGAGCTCACCCTGTGCAGGATCAAACATCTCCACAGTGTTGACGAAGTGGGGACGGGAATAGAAGTTGTGGGGCCCTGGCTGCTGCAGCCCACCCAGGCTGAAGACAACCCCATCAGCCATGGCACAGGCAGCGAAGGCGCGGCGGCTGGGCACGCTGGGGTAGCGTGTCCAGCTCCTTGTCTCCAGGTCAAAGGCTTCGAAGGCGGTGACCGGCAGCTTGCCTTGCCGACCCCCTGCAAACAGAGGAGATGTTGCGGCTGCCAGTGCCTCAAGCTGGCACTACTGGTGTGCTCAGCAAGCAGGAGGAGGCCCGCTGGCTGCAGCACTGAGCAGCATGGAGCCACCCTGGGGTGCACCAGGTCATTCTCTGGCCTGGGAACAGCAGAAGGAGAGGGAAGAGGCACAGGGGATGCTCGGTTTGCCCCAGCAGCACCTACCCAGGACGAAGATCTTGTTGCCCTGCAGGAAGGCGGAGGCCCCATAACATGGGGTGGGCATGGAGGGCAGGGGCTGCCAGTGGTCCTTTGCTGGTTCATAGACACGGACCAGTGCCTGGGGAGAGGTGTCTGCACCCATTCCCCCCAGCGCGTAGACAGCCCCATCTGGAAAAGAGGCAGCAGTGAGGCAGGGGGATCTGTGGGCAGCGCTGAAGGGCTCAGAGTCCCCCCATACCCTCCAGGGCAGGCAGCACGGGCACTACCGAGCCCCACAGCCAGACACTGCTCCAGGGCAGCTGGGGGACACTGAATACAGCCAGGCCTGAGCCTGGCAATGCCTTGACCACACTTGGACTCTCTCGCCCCACTCTCTACCCCATCCATCAGGAACAGAGAAGAGCACAAGGCCATCCTCTCTAATTATTCTCGGCAGTACCATCTCCCTGGAGACACCATGGCAACACAGCCATTACTGCCAAATCCTGCTCTTGCTTCCAGTGCAGCCGGCCAGCACCCCTGCCCACTCCCACCACTGTCCTGACATTTCCTCTGCCCTGCCCACCACGCTGCAGTCTGGTCCATGCCAGAGCATCCCTGTCCAGGGACAGGCATCACATACAGGGACCAGCCCTGGCTCCTGGCATGCTGCATTGTGCCAAGACTCCAAGGATGCTCAGCAAACTTTGAGCAGGAGTCACAACATGTTCCTATGCCTCACCTCTCTGCACAGCTGAGATGCCCATGGAGGGCTGAGCCAGTGCCGCCTTCTTCTCCCACTTGCCCTCATCCACGTGGTAGACCTCAACGGAGGCGAGGGGGCTCTGCGCTGCATCCACGCCGCCCACCACCAAGATCTGCTTGCCCAGGGCGAGGGTGGCAGCGCCAGCCCGCGGCGTGGGCAGTGGTGGGAGCGTGGTCCAGCGCTGGGCTGGGAGGTCGAGCACCTCGACAGTTCCCAGGGCTCGCCCGCCGCCCCCGCAGCCGCCCAGCACGAAGAGCTGCCCGTCGCGGTGCGCGGCGCTGCAGTACACGCGCCGCGTGGGCATGGCGGGGAAAGTGGCCCACGCGAAGGCGCCCGCGCCCGCCGCCATGGGCCAGCTCAGCCGCCCTGGGGGTGCTCGGGCTCTGGCCCTGCCGTGCCGCCCATCCGGCCCGCCTCGGCACTGATCCGGCCCACGGCCTCCTGCGGGGAGAGCATCCGAGTCAGCGCCCAGGCACCCACTGCTCCCCCAGCCCCAGCTAGCCAGCTCCCCTCGGCGGTGCGACAGCTCCTGCTCCGCGGGGCTCCGCAGTGCACCTCAGGGCTGCCTGCCCACCCCCTCCGGGCTCCCGATTGCGCCCCACTGCTCCCTGTCCGCGCCCTCCGGGCTCCCAGTCTCTGGAGCTCTCTGCCCGCACCTACCAGTGCTCCTGCTTCCCGAGGTTCCCGCACCCCGGGCTCCCACTACCCGGTGCTGCTGGTACACAACCCGCACTCACTGGGACTCGCGCGCGCCCGGGGCTCTCTACCCGCATCCTCCGGGTCCGCACCCCCCAGAGGCTTCCCGTTCACAATCGCGATCCCGCCAGGCTCCTGCTCTCGGCGTACCGTCATCACCCCCGGCGCTGCTCGCACTCCCGCCCGCAGTCCGCAACCCCCGGCACACTGTCCCGCAACCCGCACCCACAGGGCTCCCGCCCACAGCTCGCAGCCACCGGCGTCCCCCGGGCTCCCGCTGCAACGCCCGCAAGCCTGGCGCTCCCCGGACTCCCNCCGCCCCGACCCCTCCGCCGTGCCCCGCTCCCCTAGGCCTGGCCTTCCCGGTGCCACCGGCCCGCCGTGCCCCCGCCGCTTTCACCTCGCCGGGAAGGAGCCACCGCAGGGAGAGGGGCTGGAGAGACCCTGGCTCTTCGCTCCTTTGCTGCACACTGCCGGTGCCAGAGCCACACAGTGCCGGGCTCAAGGAGTTGAGAACCCACCGTCCTACCCTGGAGAGGATCCCTGTCCTGTCACCACTGCAGGGACAGAACACGAGCTCAGCCTTACTCTGAACACGACCTTGCTGGGGTCTCTCAGCAGCGTCAGGAAAGGTGCACATGGGTCTCAAACCCTCCACCAACACTTTTGTCCCCACTTGGCTGAGCCAGGCAAATGAACACGCTGGGAAAGGCGCTTCCCACACACCAGCACAGGCAGAGCCAAGGGCAGGCAGGAAACTCACACAGAAATGAGCTAAAAAGGTTTGCTTTAAAAACATAAGTGACAAGGCATCCTCCGAGAACACTGCACCACAAATGGCACCTGGGAATGCTGCTGATAACACTGCACTCATCCTGGAACCTGCTCTGCACCAGCCATCACTGCAGGAGCAGGAAGGGAGGTGCGAACACTGTGAGGCTGCCTGCATCTTGGTGGAAGGGACCTGTCTGGTGACTGCAGGGGACGGTGAGCCCCAGCCCTCATGCAGAAGTGGGCACCATGGGCAATGTTGCAAAGGAATGGAAAACCATTTCCTCCAAGAATCCCATCACACAAGCTCCCAGGATGCTTGTGTTTGCTCATGGAAGCTCCTGACAGGACTGAACGCCCACATTGCACATTGGAGAGGTAACAGCTTGAAGCAGGAGCCCGCCTGGGACTTTGCCTGCAAGCATCAGGAAGCGAGAGGTGTCCCAGTCTGGAGCCACTCAGCCCCGTAAGGTGGTATCACTGTCCATCCCACTGCTGGCTTGGGGTGTCCTTCTCCATGCAGGCCAGGTAGCGGTCGTAGTTCTCCTCGCACCTCCTCACACAGCACAGGAAATAGTCCTCATTGGCGATGGCCTCCAGTAGATTGGTTTGCACCAGGCAAATGTCGTACAGCTCCGAGGTGGGCACACTCCTGGGACTGCTGCTGCCCTGCTCCAAAAACACCTGCAGGAAGAGCAGAGCCTGGCAGCAACGCACACGCCCTGTGGTGTGCTCTGCTTTCCCCTCGGCCAGGCACCTCCATGCTGGCTGTGTGTCAGGGGCAGAGGGCAAGGGTGATCCTATCTCCACTCCAGCAGCAGAAGGTGAGAAGAAGGTTTCTTGAGATTTCCCCCTCTCCCAGAAAGTGCCTTTGACTCTGAACCAGCATGTCACACATGGGCCTGCTGCTCCCTTAAGGAAACAGGCCACACCAAGCAGCTGGAAGAAAACGGCTCTGTGGAGCAGCTGACTTCAGGCAAACCTCTGCCAACAGCTCTTCCTTTAGCTGCCACAGGAGAGAACAGGGACTTCACCTTGTGATCTTCACCATGGTCTGCTTAAAGCCACCCGGCAATCTGTTTCACTCCCAGTGCTGCTCTGTCACCACCACTTACATGGGGACAGCTCTGCAGAGCTGGTGATGCAAGAGGAGGGGAGAATGGCATTCAACCTACTGATCCTGGCTGCAGGACAGCAAGGTACCAGCAGTGAGGATGAGTCCTGCTGGGAAGATGCTTGGCTGCTGCCCAGACTCCCATGAGGTCTGCTGCTACCATAACTGGATCCTACCTGTGTCATCCAGCATGGGAGCAGGCCCAGGGCTGGCTGCATGGCTACCATGAGATTAGCAAAGCAGCCTGACTGACCAGCCGTGCAGGCTATCAATGCCAAAGGAGGAATTCCTTGAACAGACAAATAGCCTGAGGCTGAAATGCAGCAAGTGGAGCTGTGTGAGCTGCTGCTGCTGCAGATCTGCACGCAGCAGCCATTGCAGTAGCTCCCCTCAACCAAGCATGGCACAGACCAAACGCTATTCCTGACAGGTCCATCCAGGCAATGAACAGCTACAAATCCATAAGCTGAGAGAGGGATTGAAGGCAATATGCAATGAGCATCCCATCCCTTACCACTCCCGGGCTGCCTAGTAAACACTGCAGACAATTCACTGGCTGCCGTGTTTTCCCCCCTGCACTGTTTCCGTATGGATGGAAACAGGCAGGGGTTCAGGCTTGGCCATGGACCTGCAGCTCTTGTTTGAGCATTGACAGCTGTCCAATGGCCAGGCAGTTCTGTCTGCATAAATATTCTGTTTCCCAAGTGTACTGCCCACAAACATTACCCTTTCATTCAGATGGGTGATGGGGCTGGCAGCCCTGATATCAGCACTGCTGCCTCCAGGCACAGGGCTGACTCAGTGGGGAGCTGAGGCAGCCAGCACCTGCTGTGCATTGCTGACGGCTGATCTCACCCTCCCTGTGCATCGCTGCCACTGAGACTGATGGCACAGGATGCAGTGACTCCAGGGCTATGCCCTGACCCCCCTTTATAGCCTCCTGCAAAGGGGACAAAGCATGTCTGACCTCGCCAGGGACACCCCTAGTGCAGGCTGCTGGTGCCCGAGGGGCCTTCAGACACCTACCTGGGGGTGAACAATGGTATCAGCATCATCCAGCCGGATGTTGTCATCAATGAAGATGTGGTGAACATCAGGATCGTGGGGGTCTATCCACAGGGGCTTGCCACCCTGGGAAGAGAACTGATTTCTGGCCCACCTGAAACAGTTATTGGGAGAAGGAACAGTCAGGGGAGGGAGAGGGTGACAGCCTCCAGGTAATGGCAGACTGTACAGCAGGCCCAGGGCACCCTCTGAGCCAGAGAAGCAGAATGGACAATGTCCTGTCCTGCTGCCCATGGCCTCCTGGGAAAGAGGCATTTTGCATCAAGGTGACAAATCAGGGGGTCTTTGGAGTAAAGCAGGATGTACACCAGGAGATGGGGACCTCAGGAAAGGTGTGAGAGTCCCATCAGACTGCCCACAGGCAAAATGGGGAGTGCCCTAAGTGATAAGGACCCCAACAACATAAAGACTTCAAAACTAGGAGCTATACTAGAAACTGAATCACAGTAAAGAAGATAATGCCCAATTCACTTCCTCAATGCCCTGTTTCTCACCAGTCAAAGTGGTCTTGGAAGCCTCCAATTCCCTCAAAGGAGCTGAAGTAGTTGTAAAGCTTTTTTCTGTCTTCCCGGGTGGCCAGACGCTCTGCTCCCCGTGTTAGCACCACCTCTTGCTTGCTGCAGCGTATCTGGCCAGGGGTGAGGTCCACAGGGAGCTGCAGGACCACAGAAAATGGGGAAGGACAGGTTTCCAAAGCAGACAGGTTGTTTCATGCACTGGCAGAAACACCAAGCAGCAGGGTGGAGACTCACCACCACCACAGTGTGGGAGGATGGTGGTGGGGAGATGGCAGGAGGAGGCATGGAATGCATCCAACCAAAAATCATCCCCTTCCCAGGGATGGAAAGGAACGACCTCTTAGCTGCACATTGTCCCCATTTCAATCTCCGCTACCTGAAAACACTCCAAGGAATAACTGAAGCATCTTCTAAAGCTCATTCCCAGCACTCCTGCCCAGTGTGCTGCCAGTGGGAGGAGAGTGCATTTGTGATTGGCTCTGGGCCAGGGAGCCCTGCTCTGCTGTAGCAGCCCCTCCTCGGGAGAAGGCATGCTCTGCCCTACCCAGGATATCCCAAGAGGAGACCATTCCTCATAGGACCTCCACACATATGCTCCCCCACAGCTAACAGCTTCATCCAGAGAAGCCGGTGCTTTTAAAAGCAGTCTGGCCAAGCAGCTGGAGAACAGTCTGACGGAGGGGAGCTCCGCGGGACCATCCGGTTGCCCTTCCCCATTACGATGGACCCTCAGGGAGCCACTCACCGCCACGTCCCGCAAGGTGGGGAACTGGGGGTGCTGCCCGTCCAGAGCGCTGCTGACGGCCTGCAGGGCGCGGGGCAGGTCGGTGCCGAAGGTCCTGAAGACAACGGCGAAGGCTCTGCCATCCCGGTGCAGCGTGTCCAGGAGGCGGAAGAAGGAGGGCAGGATCAGGTGGTAGCGTTTGCCGGGCTCCCCTGGCACCGACAAAGCGTCCTGCGGCCGGCCCGGCCACTCCAACAGCCGCAGGTGGCGAGCGTGGAGGTCGCGGAAGCGCCGGCCCGGGCCAGCCTCGGTGAAGGCGGGGTCCCGGCCGTGGCGGCTGTAGTAGCTGAGGGCGCCGGGGCACGGGGGGCGCAGGGACGGGTGGTCGCTCACCCACTCCCACTCGCCTAGAAGAGAGGAACGTGCTCAGCCTCCGTCACCGCCACACTGAGTCCCCCGTACCCCCGGCCCCGGCGCTCACCGGCGGCCCCGGCGCGGCCCCAGGTGACGGTGCTGAGAAAGGTGTTGAGCGCCGCCCGCGGGGCCTGCCCCGTCACCGTGTCCGCCACCACCACCGTGTTGTTGAGGTCCACGTGCAGAACCAGGCGCCGTCGTCGCCCGGCCCCGCTGCTCATCGCCCCGACACCGACACCGACCCCGTTACCTGGTGACGGCGGCGCTTCCGCCCGCGCCGCTTCCGCCGGCGGCGCCCCCTGCCGGCCAGGGGACGGCCCGCGCCGCCGTTGCCGTGGGCACCGCGGGGGG
>VZRF01001172.1:21023-57493 GCA_013396875.1 Vireo altiloquus | reverse complement strand
ACCAATCACCTCCCGTAGCCCTGCAGGGAGGGGCCGGTCCAGGCAGCCTGCCCACCCCGGGATCCCTCCGGCCGGCAGGCCGAGCCTTGGGGACGGTGCAGCGGGAGCGAGGGACGGGCGCTCGGGAAGGGGCATCGCCTGTGCTGAGGGGCGGGCCAAAAGGAGAGGCAGAGCGGGGACCTGGCGGCCCCTTCAAGCCCTCCTTTGGACTGCGCACCGGCCTCCAGCTCTACAGGCTGCCCCAGCCCCGCGTCTCGGCCCTGACGGCAGCCTCTTCCCCCTGCGGTGTACCCGGAGAACCCGTTCCGTGCTCGGACAGCCAGGCGTCTAAACCCGTGCTAGTATCGCCCTTCCGGTGCTCTGCGTGCACCGTGCGGATAGTGCTGTGTTCCCGTAGCCCCCCGACCCCCCAGTAGTGTGTCACATGAGGGAACCTGCTGTCGGGAAGACAGACTGTCCGGGGGTGCGTCTGCTCGTGGCTGACTTTCCTCCAGTACAGTTGGCAGTACACCAAACAGGACCAAGCGGATGGATGTTAAATAGTTCTGTTCCCCTGAAATGTCACAGCCAGACCATCCCTTCAGGTGTCTGAGCTGCTCCCAGACTTGCTGTAGCCTGAAGATGATCCGTTTTGCCTGTTGAGCACATGTTGTTACTTCTGCTTCTTCGTTAGTCTCTGCCTCACTACCAGATCAAAATTAATGTTACACCTTCTCTGGCTTTCCTGTGCCTGGCACTGCTTGGTCACTTTGGAGGTGGTGACTCTCACTGCTAGCTGGTGACACTGGCTGGGGCTCTGTGGGATCACTTGCCTGCCTGCCTCCCCTCCTTCGTGGGAGATCCCCCGCCTGCCGCTGAACAACTGTATTATCCTTCTCCAAATCCCTCTCTGGCCATGACGTCTGCAGAGCACTTGACTGAGATTAGTCTGTCATGTGGAGGTTCTTACTCCTCCACTGACCTGTGTTTTCCCTTCTGTGGCTGCTCTTGGTTTGTGTCTCTTCCCTGCTTGTGCAGCTGGCGGCAGCACGGGCTCTGCTCCGGTGCTGTGGTGAAACCAGAGTTCTTGACGGGGAATGTGGGACACAAGTAGTTCCTTGCTCTGTCTGCTCAGGCGCTAACTTGTCCACTACAGCTTTCTTGCCTCTGCACTACCCTCTCCAGAAGTGTCTCTGACACCTCCTACATTTCCCTGTTAGGATTTTTAACTGAATGTTCATTATTATTTTGAGAGGTATCAGTGAAGCTAAAGATTTTATGCCTTATAGGTCTAGCATCCAGCTGTGGAGCTGTGAGGCCACCAGGATCAGAGTTCTTCCGCGTGCATCCTAAAGTCCTGCTTGGACTGCCCATCAAATCCTGCCTAGACTGCCCTTCAGTGCCTATTTTTTCTTGAAAGCCATAATTGATGCTTTTATGCCGGGCAGGCAGCTGCACAGTGCCCTGAGTGTGATCCCAGTGTTGTCCCTCAGGCCTTTGTGCACTTGGCCCTGGTGATGGGTGTTTCCTTCATACCGCCCTGCTTGAATTTCCTGCTTCCTCCTCACTTGGCAGCAAGTGTCCTTGGATCAACATCAGTTTGCTGTGACAGCAAGTTGTGGACTGTTGTTCAAACAAGGGAACAGCAAGGAGCAGTGCTGCCTTGCCACAGCATTCGACATCAATGAAGCACAACTGAAACAGCCTCCAGCCCTGCTGCCAGGTCTCCAGGAGGAAGCTGCAGCTTTGGCAGGGATTCAGAATCAATTTTTGAGCAGCATCAGTTAAGCTGAGAAACTGAAGGTGGTGCTGGGATGAAGTTGAAGTGCTCAGGCACTTCTTAGTGTTGAGATGGCTCAGTGGTGCTGCTTGCGGTGTGTGCACAGGGAGAGGGTTCAATGAGGGTTCAATTTTTACCAGGGAAAATGAGATCTGGTTACCGAAAGCTGGGTCAAACTCAAACTGGAAACAGGCTGCAGATTTTGTTGAGTTAATCACTGGAGTTCATCATCTTGGGGTGGATTGGAAGGGATTTCCAGAAATCTTTGTTTAGGTTGGAGGATTTTTTTGTGAGAGATGTTTTACTTTTATTTCAAAGATAAATGAGTGACAGGATTTTCTTGATGATGCTTCTATCTTGGGTTGAGCCCAGAATCTGACCTAGTGTTTGCAACCAGCCATGCCTGGGCTTAATGGTTTCAGGTCCCATCTTAGAAACTTAGGATAATTTCAGTTGCTGTAAGCTAACTGTCTTCTTTCTCCTTTTGAGGTGTCAAGGGTTGTTTTTCCAGTAATTTGGACCTTTTTGAAGCACCTACTTGCCTAATGCCATGAATATTGCAGTGAACAATGAGGAAGAAAAAGCTGTCCATTCCTGGTCAAGAATTTCCTCTGCAGGACATAAAGTGCTGGAGGAAGCCCTCCGAGTCTTCAACCCGATGTCCAAGGACCTTTCGGACACAGAGACCCAGCTGGTGGCTTTCATCCAAGGCCTGAAGGAGGAGGGCTACCAGCCCACGATTCTGAGGAGTAAGGATGTGTACGGGTATAGCTCATGCACAGCAGTCACACCGAGTCAGACGGAAGAAAACACACAGCCCAACTGTGCCAGCACCATTGAGTCCACTCAGAGTCCAGCCAGGAACTCAGTGGCAAAAGTGGCCCCTTCACCCACCAGCATTCCAGTGAGCTCTTTGAAAGTCTCTGGTCAGCCAGTCTCCAAAGGGGATTCCACAAATCTCCTCTTGAGCTCCTTGAAGCAGACAGGATGTGGCACATCCAAGGCAGCGGCAGTGGGTTTCCCTACAAGCATGTATCCTGATGTGTATCCAGCCATGAGACTGTCAGTGGTTCTGGAAGCCCTGGTGCCACTGAAAACTGCAACATCATGCTTGGAATCCAAGTACACACAAGGGCGTCTTGGGATCTCATCCTCAGACCTTAAACTCCTCAAGACTTCGAGTCCACCGAGGCAGTTTTCTTCAAGCAAGAGCACTAAAATAACCGAAGGCAAGGCGTACAAGCATTTGGTCAAGAAAGCACCAGATTCCGCCACCCGCACTTTAAACCTTCTGAAGGGACCAAAGGGTGGAGTGCTGCAGGAGAGCAACGCCTGCAAAGCCTCAGGAGTTCTCAACGGGAGAATCACAGGCAGCTCATCCCAGGGCTGCACCACAGCAGCACAGCCCAAGACCTTGAAAATCAAAAATAAGGAAGCTCTGGTGGGAAAAACAGAGTGGAAGGACAGCAGCACTTACCGGGAGAGCACTGGGCAGAAGAAAAGAAGAGCTACAGAGGCAAGAGAAGCACCACAGAGGAAAAAAGCAAATACCATTCCTGTCCGAAAGAAAACTCGACAGGCTCGGAGTACTTTGAACCTGCTGAAATTCCGGACCATCAAGGTGGGCAACTCTTCCTCTGATGATGAAGTGAGGAGGAGAGCACAGAAGATTCTTAGGGTCAACCTGTCCCCTGTGATTCGAATTCAGCCCTTGTCCCATTCTCATAGTGTCCCCTGAGTTTCTTCACTTCGTCACTTTTTTTGTAAGTAAGTAAATAAAAGCCTGGCACCAGAGCACAGAGAAATTTAGGAATGACTCTGTGTCTCTGGTGCCAATATGCCGACTAACCTGCAGACAGAGCAGCCACTCTCATGCTGTTTCTGCCTGTCTGCCACTGCTGTGCAGAACTGGCTGCAGAAATCCAAACCCCTGTTTGGGAGCACGGGATGGTGACTCCGGGCAGCATGGAGATGAGCAGGCTGGAGGGCTCACTTCCCACCAGGCTCCCTCAACGTGGCAGGCTGTGCTCTCGTGCGGGGGAGAACACAGGACTTTCTCATGACATTGATGCACTGTGATATTGCTCTTTTTCAAGCTGTACATTTACTGGTTTTATTTTGATCAAATTTTATAACTTTATTATCTATATATCTATATATGTGCATATGGCCCAGGAACTGTGGGAAGATGCACTTCCTCCATCCCGTTGGGATTGGGTTTGATAGCTTTTGTTCCTCCTTCCCTTCAGCTAGTCCTTTGTTGAAAGGTGCCAGGGTTCCTTTGTGGTTCAGTGTTGTGACAGTCTGTCCTGGGCTCCCTTGAGCCGCTCCGAGGCAGCAGCATTGTAACCTTGTTTGTCACCAGAATGCCAAACAATTTGGAGAATTACCAGCTGGTAGTTTTAATCCTATTTTCGGTATTGCCTCTGCATAACAGTGGGGGAGTGTCACAGGGCTGCAAATCTGTCTGACGTCTGTAGGTGCCTCCTCCCTTTGTGGGTAGCAGAAGTTCTGAACTCATGATAGGGATTTGCCTCTGAAGAGGATTCCTTCTCAGCACCCAGCATTACTCTGCTCTCCTATACCCCAGGTGCAGCTATGGATCATGAACTGTGACTGTTAGAGCCAAAGGGCTGGAATTTTTGGCAGGAATTGTGTCATGTCCTGCCCACCATGTAACTGCTTTGCTGTTGCTGGATGTTCCAGGAGCAGATTCCAGGTGCTGGTAGAGAAGACTGTTGGTTTTGGCTGGAGTTAAACCACAACAGAGACTCAGGCTATGTTTGAATGTATTAGCTACATCCTGCCAGTCCCAGAGCTCAGTGGGATATTTGAACCGGAGTTAAAGCAGAAAAGCAAAAAATTTGGGAGGACATATACCAGCACTTAAACATAGAGAGTCACTTTCTGTGGTTTGTGGGGATGAAGCAGTAGGAGGGGAGGTGGGCACCATGTTGTGGTGGGTGGCAGCCTTGCTGTGCCGTCAGAGATGTTGCGAGAAGGTGTGTGGCAGGTGTGAGAGCTCTGTGTGGAAGGACTGCAGGCTCTGCCGTCCCCAGGAGGCACTGCAGAACCAGTGCAGACCGCTGCTGTCGCCTCCCTGCGCCGGGAGCACGCTGTCAGATGAGAAAACGGGTCTGTGCTCTCTGCACTCCACAGGGAGAGATCTGCCAATCCCAGGAGAAACACCTCGTTTGAGCAGCTATTGCTGCTGCTGTCATCTGGAAGAGACAGCCTGGTGTACTGGGGCAAGGAAGAGGCATTGGGCTGGGCATGGGCCTGGCTCTGTACACCACTATATGCTCAGATCTCTGCAGCTGTAGTGTAATCCACTCATTCTCTCACCAGATCAAAATACCAGTTGTCTGACCTAGTAATCTCTGTGGACATTGGCTGAAGGGATGAGCTCCCCAGGGAAGTCCCAGCTCCTTATATTTAAGCCCCTCCCCCAGAGCACCTGGTTGGATTTCAGTGGTTTGTGAAAGGGGTCAGTGTCTGATCCCCAGTGCAGAAAGGAAGACTGTGGTATGGAGAGAAGAGAGGAGGTTCATGATGGGGTGAGAGGGCAGGGAAGTTGAGCGTTCTGAGGTACATCTGGGTTCTCTCACCCACATAGGCCAGGGTAGAGGTTCTCCTTCACTGAGCAACCTGGTGTAGTGGAAGATGTCCCTGCCCATGGCAGGGTGGTTGGAATAAGATGACCTTCAAGATCCTTTCCAATCCAAACCATTCTGTGATTTTATGATTCAGGGGATGATTGCAAGCCCTGAACCTCACACTTGGGTTCTGTCAGAGTTGCTGTCAGAGGTCATAACTTGCAGTGTTTGAGACTGACCTGTGAATGCCGCTGCTTGGCTGCGGAGGATGAGGAAATATTTTCTTCTGCTTCTGTGTTTTAAAATGCCCTGGCAGAGAGTTCCCTGTCCTGACCTGGTGCTGGATGAACAGGGGCTCTCCATCACTGTCAACTGGCCAAAAATTGCTTTGTTCCTTTTATTCCCACTCCTTCAGACCTTTCTCATTCCCACGCTCTCAAATGCCAGGTCTTGAAGTTCTGCACTGGTGTTTCTCTTTTGGGCTGTTTCCCGAGGAGGGCGTCAGGCTGCTCAGCAGCTTCCCCTGTTCCCAGACCCTTATAAGGGCACTGAGAGCTGTCTTTGGAGCCTCCTCATGCGGTGCAGACGTCCCAGCTGAGCACTTGGCCTCCGCTGGGAAAAACAACGTTCATCAACAAGGCTGAATCCAGGTCGTGGTCGCTTTTCCTCCAGCCTGAGCAGGAAGCTGAGCACCTGAGGCCAACTTACCAGGCCACATCCTTCCTCGTTGCTCTTTGTCTTCCCCCAGCTGCACTGCTGCATGCCTCCCCACTCTTTTCCATCACCTCTTGTCTTTCACATCTTGGATCTTTGCCAGCTAAGTACTTGGCTTGTACTGTTGCTTAACACATGCAGCACAGATCCAGCCTTAGTGCTGCCATGCCTTTCCCAGCACTGAGCTGAGTTCTGTGCATGCTTGGTGATGACAGTTTTCCCTGTGTCCTTCTCAGGCCACCAGCAGAAGGTTTTCTGCTCCACAGGGAGAGACAAGCTCTGGAAACACCTCTGTGTCACTGAGACTTCTGCCAGGGAAGTGAGCACTCCATAGCTGTGTGCTCAGGGACTTGCCCATCACCAGTCCCATATCTGTCAGCTCTCCTGCCTGTCTCTTAACAGACCACAGGGCCCTGAGTGGCAGGGCAGTGCTGGACCTCCATTCTCTGCCCTCCTGTCATCTCTTCTTCCTCTTGCAGGTGCTTTTGGAACTTGACTGAAAGGGTTGTAGGTTGTTATAGAGGGGCTTTACAGCCCCAGTGCCAATGCCAGCAACTGCTGCCTGTCAGCCAGTACAAGCAGAGGGGATACCTCAGTCTGGTGCAGGTTGGCTCCACTGTCCTTTGACTCATGCCCAGATGTGGATGCTCCTGGTGTCCTGGGCATGTAACACTGATGTGCACGAGACTGCAGAAGGGCTCTGCGTGGATGTTGCTCTCTGCTGTTCAGGGAAGATTGAGGGTTTGGTCAAACCTACCTAAGACCTGATCTAACCAGAGATCTCGCCCACAGGTCCCTTCCATCCTGTGTTACTCTGTGGCAGCAGGGTAACACTCGCCTTCGAGGGATCTCTGCAGCAGTAATTGACAGGGCCCATAGAAATGCATTGCCCAGAGCGCTGTGGTTTCTGCTGAGCATGTGGTATGCACCTTGTTCAGACCTGTTTCTGTATTAGTCACTTTGAATTCATCCAAGTGCCTAACCTGGCCTGTGTTGTTCTGGGCACTGTGACAGTTGAGAGCTTTGGAGACTCTCTTAGGAATGCTTTTAACGCATGGATTTGTGCCACTGTCACTCCTAGAAACGATTCGGCTAGCGGTCAAAGGGCTGTTCTTCCAACTGATTTTTTGGAAATAATTTCTGCTTTTATTCAGCTGCCAAGAAGCAGTTTATGCTTCCCCTCCACAAGACAAGGTCCTTGAGCTTCCTGCATGCTTCAGATGGCTGTCAGCAAGGTCCATGGGGAGAGTAGCTTGTCCGGCAGGCAGCTGAAGGGGAAGCTGACATCAGATACCAGTTGAAATCACAATGTTAATTGGTAGAAATGTTTTGAAGCTCATGTCCACTGTGATCATATTTCACCATCTGCCACTGCTTATGGTTGTAGAAGTTTCTCCTCAGCCCCTTCCCTGCAAGCCATGTAGTGTGTTGCTGCTGCTGCTTCTAAACTATTTGCATCCCCCTGAGCCAGCTGCTGTAGCAATCCTCGTACAGAATTTCTTAAGCACTTTTTTGCAAAATAAGAAGGGATTATTTTGTTACTCCTGCTTGGCAGCCTACAAGCAGTATTTCAGTGTGTGGAGGAGGTGTGCTCCCTGGAGTTCTCGCCTTGCTGTACAGCTCACAGACCAGTTCGTACTAACAGGGCTGGGGTTAGTGGGCTGAGACCCTCCCCCCCCCCACCATTTTCTGGTGCTTCCTTGCATGGAGTTCAGCCAGTTGCCAGCTAAGAACATGACAGGGAAATTGGGAACAGAACGTCACAGGTGGTGATGCTATGCATGTGGCTCTGGCTCCGCAGCTGCCCTTGTTCTGCGGCCGGTCCTCCAGGCCCTCCTTGTACACCAGCAGCACTTCTCCACCCCAGTTCCAGCTGTGGCAGGAGGGGCTGGGAGGCTTTGGGTTTTGGAATTGAGCACAGAGTTTGTGCCCTTTTAATTCTGACTTTTGCTGTGTTCGTTGCCAGAACTTGCCAGCAGCCAGCCCAGCTGTTCTTCCCTTCAGATCCAAGTTCCCTGCCATGCCTAGGAGCTGGGCCTTTGGCCATGGCTCAAGGGATCCCTGGGTATGGAGAACAGGTTTGTCTCTGAGCTCCAGGTGGGCAGTGTGACTTGAGCTGGACAGCTTCCCAGGCAGGAAGGCAGGTTTTGGTGGGAGGATCCTTTTTTGGCCACAGTTGGCACGGTCAGTGCCGAGCTGTGGAGCACCAGCTGCTCAGACAGGCTGGTCGGTTTGTGCGGAAGTGACAGTTTCTTTTTCAGTCCTCAAAATGGCACTGGCCTGTTTGCTCCTGTGGTCAAATGGGGACAGCCTTCCAGGAGCTGAGGTGGCCCACAGAGAGGACAGCAGTTCTGGTATATCTGGCACCTTCCTGACTGCGCTGCAGCCCTCAGCTTTGCCAGCTGGGTGGACTGGCACCACTTGTGGAGAGCGCAGCAGGGCAGGTTGCTCCTGAGCCCTCACGTTCAGGACTCTGCTAGAGAGCACCATGCTAGGGTTTCTCTCTCCTCGCAGCCTGTTCTGTCTGGAGCTGGGTGCTGTTAGGAAGGTGCCAGGTGCCTCGGAGGAATCTTGTCCCCGAAGACATGAGAGGCCAGCCCTTGTCACAAGATGATCCCTGAGTGTCAAATGAAACTTGTCTGTAGGTGTGACACTGCTGGAACTTGCAGATTGGTCAGCAGCTGCCTCCAAAGCCGTGGTGCTGAGGCCAGACCCCTCCCTTTGCTTAGGAACACCAAGGAAGTCTGGTGGAAAAATGAGAAGGTGGGAGTAGGGAAAGCTAAAGATGCCAGCAGCACCTGGACAGCCAGCAGCCTGCAGCTTCTGTGTCTGCTGCAGGAGATGTGCAAACAGAGGAGCCAAGGCTTTGGTGTTCTGCAGCACTGCCTTCCCTCCATCCCTGCCCAGCCACAGAGTTTCCACTGCCCTGCCTGGCAGCACTACACGGGCACTAGTGCTGCAGGTGAGGGGGAGTCCTTTTGGAGCAGGTACCCCCCCAGCCCTTGGTTTCTATCCTTCATCTGTCTCACAATCTGGCCCTGCTCACGTGGCCTCCGAAATTCTTTCCCCAGGGTGTCCCTTAAAGGCCTTATTATCGTCTGGGACTCTCTCCTTATTGTCTTAATTAGCCCTTTCCGTTCCTGTGTTCCTGTGGCTACAGGCAGCCCCTCTGAGTGTCTGGTGATTCCCACAGACATAGGCACAAGGTGCTGTTTTAAAAGAGAAAGTGCTGCAAAGCTACCCCCAGAAATGCCTCCCCTCTTGCCCCTGCTCCGCCACACTGCCCAGGCCTGGGCTGGGACAAAATGAAAATCGGTGTTTTTCATGGCAGGGCACCGTGTGATGCCCTCCCCCTCCTGGCTCCCAGTACAGCACTCCTGAGGAGTAGCATTTCCTGAGCAGAAGCACAGTAGCTGCTCCGAGGGACACAGGGGCTCTGGGTGGGCACTGCCTGGCCACTTGTGCTACTCTGCCAACCAGCATCTCCATGAGAGCTGTCTGCACACCACAGCATGACCAACCTGCTCCGGCTGGGACCGGCGCCACAGGCTCTGCTGTGGCATTCCCTGGTGTTTGGGCATCCCAAGCAATGGCTGGGGAGCAACAACTGCAGCCCGCAGGAGGGCGAGTAACAAACTTTGTATGATGATTTTACAAATGACCATCTTGTTCTTGAGTGAACTCTTTACCATTTCATTTGTTTGTGTAGAATATTTCTGAAGTTCTAATAATGTGTAATGTTAATATGAAGCTGGGCTGTTCCACATTCAATGTTGTATATTTTGGAATGGCATTGCTTAGTGAAAAGACAGCGCTAGTATTGTTCCACTATTTGGAGGGAACGGGACAAAAACCAGACTGTCTTTTTTCTTTAATGAAGTGAACTTTTTGTTATGAAGTCCTAGCAGGTGTCCAGCCCTTCAATAAAATGGTGCTCAGAACCACACAATGTGTCCAGCTTTTCTTTGGGCTATGAAAGACTGCTCCTCCCTGGGCTTCTGCTCCCAGCCCTGTGTCAGCTCCGTGGCATTCCACATGTGTGTCTCCTGTGTGCCCAGATGCTGCATGCTGAATGGGGCACGCTGCAGACCAGACCCCCAGCTCTTCTCCCCAGTTCTCCCAGGGAAGTTTGGCATTACTGAAACTCCATTAAAGATTGCCTGGTTTGGGGTGGGAAATAACCCTGGATGTGTGTCATGGGTGTCGAACTGGGGTAAATCCGCATTCCTGGTTAGTTCCTAGAAATATGCAGGGTGGCACTGTGCTGGCAGATGCTCTGCCAGCCCCAGCCTGCCTGCCCACCCTCCGACTTCTCTCTGAATCTGCCCACTCTGCAGCTGGGACCCTCTTGCCGGCTAATTCAACAGAAGCACCATTGTTCCCCGGTTTGCGATCTGGATCCGGTTTGTGCTGCGGGGCTGTCAGTGCACTGACCCAGCACTAATGGTGGTGGGACCGTGGCCCTGGGCAGACAGCAGCTCTGGTGCCGTGCTGGAGCTCATTCCTCAAGAAGGGAAGTGGTTAAGCAATTCTCTGCTCACTATGGATGTTCAGGGAAGTGTTGGCTGCCTGCTGTGCGCATGGAAGTCGGTCCAAGCAGTCCTGGCCAGGCCTGAGAGGCTACCCCTGGAGCTCAAGGGCTCTGCCGAGGATGGGTGAGGGGGCCTCTGTGCTGCTGCAAGAGTGCCCTGATCACTGCTGGGGGAGCAGGGGATGCTTGGCAGCGTTGAAACGCTGGTGATGGAGGGCAGAGCTGCTGGCAGATCTCCGGCCAGTGGAGCTGCCCCCGGACAGGCCATATCCCCGGGCCGACCCGGGTCACCTCCACGTGTTCAGCTCTGGGGCAGACGAGGGGATTGCAGCTTGGTATGGGAAGTCAAAGCGGCCTTCAGGGAGTTGCCTGGACATGGGCTGGGATACCTCTCTCGTCCCTCACGTCCCACTGAGGATCCCTCCCTCCCACTTTTACTTTGCTTTTCAAGGCCAGAGATCCTGTTATAGTTACCTTTCTCAGGCCTCTCTGGATCTCCTCAGAGCAGGTAAGGTTTGCTTGGCAAGATCCCTGGACACAGACACGCTGGCCAGTGCTAATGGCTCTTTGTCAGCTCATGTCCTGCCACCTCGCCTAGCTCAGAAGGTGGTGGTGGTGCCTGCACTGCTGGAGCCTCGCCAGGCACAGCCTGGCCCCTCTAGGCTTCCAAGTGCCTTGTGTGACTATGGGGAGCTGGTAGGGCACTGCCCACAGCATTTATTGTCCTGCTGAGGTGCCTGGCTGGCTCAGGGTGTCCCTGGGGGCATGGGTTTTGGCATCCCTATGGCTGAGAGCTGCTTCTTTGTCTGCCCACGACCTTGGTGGCGGGTGGCCAGAACGTGGCCTTGGCGTAGAGAGCACACGGCTCCTCTTCCTTCCTTCGGCCTCGACTAATAAAAGGCACTATCTCTGCGTGACAGTGAAATCTCTGTGGAACCTGGCCCCGGTGCACAGCCGTGCTCCCCGAAGGGCTCCAGGGCTGCCACTTCAGCACCCAGCCTGGCCAGTCCGAAGGATCCCAGGCAGCACCGATCAGCACAGGGTGAGTGGGGCATGGCGGAGCCCACCGTGCCGGCACAGGGTGTGAACAGGATCTATCTAGTATGAGTGCTGGGGGAATGCAGTGCAGGGTTTCCGGTACCACTGCTGGAGATGTGCCCTGAAGAGGCACAGACGGGTCCGTGCAGTGCAGGGCGAGTCCCAGCCAGGCTGCCTGTCTCAGCAGCCCCACGGGCTGCACAACCGGGCACAGCAGCCCTGTGGGAATGCTGTGCCTTCTCCCGGCCAGCCTAGGCACAGGACACTGCTGTGTCACACGTGGGCCACCGCTAGCATGTACCTTCCTCTGCCTCACCTTGGCTAAAGCTCGGTGCGGGCAGGTCCCTCCCCTTGCCTGGCACGGCTGCCGGAGGAGGAGACAGGCACCGGCCGCCCTCCTCCAGGAACAGCAGCTGAGCCCAGCCCGAGCCCAGCCCGAGCCCAGCGGGCCTCCGACTCCGCAGCCCACCCGGGCCACCTGCCACCTGCCCAGCACCCCAGGCTCCCACAGGCACAGGTAGGAACCGGTGTGCCGTAGGGGAGACCCTGGGCACGGCACGGCTCTGGGGCATGGCACAGCCCTTGGCACACGGCACAGCTCCATGGCATGGGCTGGGGTGCTGCCAACAGGCATGAGGCAGCGCTCAAGGAAGGGGCTGCGGGGTCCCTTGGTAGTGGCAGGCTGGGTACCCCCACTCCTGCCATACTCTTCCCGGGGCTGACGTGTGCCGGACTTTGCCCAGGGAGCTGTGGCAGTGCTGAGGGACGGGTACCTTGGGAGGGACGTTCCCATCCGGCAGCATCAGGGCTGTGCCCGGGTGAGCTCCTGGTGGAGCAGATGCCCTGCATGACTCCACCCTGCAGCGTAGATGTGCAGGTGCCTTCGCCATGGGACATCCCCAGGTGGGGCAAAGAATGGTGCAGCGACTCCTGTGTAGCTGCACCCGCCGGTTCCTGGAGCATTAGGCACCCATCCCGCCATGCCGGCCCCCACGCCTCACTGCCAGTGGCAGCAGGCACGTTCCTGCCGCGCCGTGCCGGGAGCCCAGGGAACGCGGTGCCTCTGGCTCGCCAGCCCACGAGGCGCCCTTTTGTTTGTCGGCGGGGCCCACCGTGCCGCCCAGGGGCCGGGGCGTGCCCGGGCTGCCGACGCCTGGCCGGCCTGGTCGGCCTGGCCTCCGCGGGCGGGCGGCGGGGGCCTCCAGGCAGAAGGAATCGGCAGTGACATTCCCGTAGCCTGGAGACCGCCGTCCCTTTCAGCGGGCAGCCCATTTGAATAAGAATCGTACACGGGGAAGGGGGGCCACCAGCCGCCATCCCATCGCTGCCCTTGCCCCAGCTCATTTCTGCGCGCCCAGCCCAGGGGCAGCGGGTCCCACGCCGCCCTCGCCCCTGGCCTTGGTCGCGCCGGACGCCGCAGGACGCCAGGTACCGGGGGTTCGCGGGGCTCGGGGACCCTCGTGCCAGCACGTGGCTCTGCACCACCTTGCCTACCACCCTGGCATGGCTTCGAGCGGGGCGGGTGCCAGGACAGAATCGCGGCTCCCCCCGCCGCCCCGAGCCCCCCTGCCCTGGGCTGGCTCCGTGCGGGGGACAGGAGAGATGTGTTTGGGCAGAGCCGGGACCAGGCTTTGATCCAGCGCTTGCGAGGCTGGGAGCGGGAAGTACCGGGAGAGAAGGAAACACAAAAGGCAGTTCCAGCCTAAATTTAACAGCGGGACCCCGGCCAGAGTCAGGGACGCCCTTGCCCAGGGCCAGCAAGTTCCTGGCTCCCCTCCCAGCCTGGCCGTGGCCCGGTGCTGGTACCCCCCAGGGACACTAGTGACACTGAAAGGATAGATCCATTCTGAGCCAGGCAGTTCGTGCCAGCTCTGGGGGGACATAGCATGGCTGTGTGCCTGGGTGTGTGTGTGACAGTCCCCCAGAGCTACTCAGGTGGACACTGGATGTCATCGTATAGGACTTTGAGACCCAACTGCCCCATCTGACCCTGATTCCTAGTGTTGTCCCTGGGAAGCATCGTCATGCCAGTGCAGGGGGGGGGTGCATCCTGGACTGCACTGTCGTGCTAGAGCCGGGAAAGGACAGGCACCATTCGCCCTGCACCCCATGCCATACCCTGTGCCCTACCGCAGTGCTGTCTCCGTGTCCCACCAGGCAGATCCCGTGGTTGCCCATGGACCTCCTGGCACTTGCTCTCCTCCTGGGTAAGCATTGGCCTCGGGGGCACCCTGCACACCCACAGTGCTGGGAGCTGTGGTGCTTCAGGCACCCCAGTCTGGGTGGAGGGTGCTGGGCAGCGGAGTAATGGCAATGACTATGCTCCCTGGCTGGCAGTGGCTATGGCCTGACTGCCACAAAACCCAGTGGGGAATCCAGGCTGCACTAAGCCCTGTCGGGATTAGCAAGCGCCTGACCTGGCTCCCGACTCCCCCCGGCACTGCTCGGCACCCTGGGGCTGCCCAGGCCCCCAGGAGCATAGGCAGCCCAGCCCCCTCTCACCCCGCTCCCTGCCCCTGGTCACGAGGCCGCAGCGCTTCTGCCAGCACCTTTCCGGATCATGGAGCTTCGTGCTGCATCAGTGGGTTAGGATGCAGGGATGGGACGGGATGGGACAGGATGGGACGGCTGGGGGTGGGGCGGGTGCATGGAGGAGTGGGGGGTGCCCAGGCGCCCTGGCACAGCCCCCAGGCCATGCCCTCATGCTTTCTGCAGTGGGGGAACTGGTGGCAGGGGGCTTGCAGGAGCCTGACCTGAGCCACGGCTGCACCCGCGGCAGCTGCTACCCGGCCACTGGGAACCTGCTGGTGGGGAGAGCTGCCCGCCTGAGTGCCACCTCCACCTGTGGGCTGGACGGGCCCCAGGAATACTGCATCGTCAGCCACCTCCAGGTGAGTCCACCCAGCCCCAGAACGGCTCCTGCATAGACCCACAGAGCCAGGCACCAGTGCAGCCTCCAGTCACCCATCCCTGATGGTGCCACTCCCTGGCACAGGACTCAGAGAAATGCTTCACCTGTGACTCACGTGACCCATCCCTGCCTGAGAGCCACCGCATCGAGAATGTCATCTACCTGAGTAGCCCCCAGGACCAACGGACCTGGTGGCAGTCAGAGAATGGTGAGGTCAGGGTGGCAGTGAGGTTGCTCCATGTGCATATGCTGTGGGTCTGCATGGCCATGTGGGTCTTCTCCAGCCTCAGTCATCTCTGTCTCTCCTGTCTCCCAGGTGTGGAGCACGTCAGCATCCGCCTGGACCTGGAGGGCGAGTTCCACTTCACCCACCTCATCATGAAATTTAAAGTGGGTCCTGGCACATGGATGCCTGGGATGGGATGGAATGGGATGGGACAGGATGAATCTAGGGGAGCTGTGGGTCTGGCCCCCATCCCATCTGGGTGTCCTGCAGACCTTCCGCCCTGCGGCCATGCTGGTGGAGCGCTCAGCTGACTTTGGGCGCACCTGGAAGGTGTATCGCTACTTTGCCTACAACTGCTCCAAGCTCTTCCCTGGAATTCCCAACCATCCCTCGGGGCTCGTGGATGAGGTGCTGTGTGACCAGCGCTACTCCGAGATTGAGCCGTCCAGCCATGGGGAGGTGCGTGGGGATAGGGCGGTGCAGAGCAGGGCCAGGGGTCTGTGTGGAATGGGATCACCCATTCCTTCCTTCTCACAGGTCATCTTCAAGGTGCTGGACCCCTCCATCCCCGTAGCAGATCCCTACAGCCGAGACATCCAGGGTATGTGACCGGGGGTGTCGAGGGCATGGGGCTGGGTGGTGTCAGGGTAGGTGCTAATGGTGACATGCTCCCAGACCTACTGCGTGTCACCAACCTGCGGGTGAACCTCACTAAGCTGCACACGCTGGGGGACAACCTGCTGGACTCACGGCGGGAGGTGCTGCACAAGTACTACTACGCTGTGGATGAACTGGTGCTGCGGGGGAGCTGCTTCTGCCACGGCCATGCCGCCCACTGTGCCCCGGCACCGGGTGCCCCAACACCCTCTGTCCCTGGCATGGTGAGGCATACACACCCACCAGCATGGCATGGTGCCCCACGGGACCAAGCAGCCGCACTGAACTGGGTGCTCTCCCCAGATCCACGGGCGCTGTGTCTGCGAGCACCACACACAGGGCCTGAACTGTGAGCGCTGTGAGGACTTCTACCAAGACCTGCCCTGGCGCCCGGCCGAGGGCTCCAGCACCAACGCCTGTCGCCGTGAGTGCCTCTGCTGGCACCAGCTCCTGGCACAGCCATCCCGGTGCCCGAGCTGTCAGGCTGTGCTGTGCCGTGCCAGGGGTTTTGGGGTGCTGCACAGTGGGATGTGGTTTGGTGGTGACTGGCATCATGCAGACTGGCTGGGAGTGTTTGGGGTGCTGCAGGCTGTACTTTGGGGAGGTTTGGGTTTGTGGTGCTGCATATCAGAGTAAGGAGAGCCCAGGCAGAGGAGGTTTGGCACTTGGGGTGCTGCCTGCCAGGTGTGAGCTGGGGTGCTGCATGCCGTGTCCTGGTGCTGTCCCTGCAGGCTGTGACTGCAACGAGCACTCGCAGCGGTGCCACTTTGACATGGCCGTGTTCCTGGCCACGGGGAACACCAGTGGGGCTGTGTGTGACGGCTGCCAGCACAACACCATGGGCCGTCGCTGCCACCTCTGCAAGCCCTTCTACTACCGGCACCCTCGCTCTGACATCCGGTCCCCCACTGCCTGTGCCCGTAAGTGTCCTGTCTCCAGCCCCATGACTTGTCCCAGCCCTATGTCTCCTGGTGCCACCTGCTCCAGCCTTACAGCTCCTGGTGCCAACAGCCAGAACTCCTCATGATCCTTTCTCTTGGCAGCATGCGATTGCGACCCAGCAGGCTCGCTGGATGGAGGTGCCTGTGATGGGCACACGGACGTGGCACTGGGCATGATTGCGGGGCAGTGCCGCTGCAAGGAGAATGTGGCCGGTCCCCGCTGTGACCGCTGCCAGCACGGTGCCTACGGCCTCAGCCATGGAGACCCACAGGGCTGCCAGCGTGAGCTGGGAGCCAGGGATGGCATGGGAGGAGGGATGGGGATGGGGATGGGGGGATGATGGAGGGGTAGGGATGAAGGCATGAAGTTGGAGGGATGGGGAATGAAGGGATGGTGATGGAGGAATGGGGACGGGATGGATCAGGATGGAGGGATGGAAGCAGAGGTATGGTGATGGAGGTATGAGGATGGAAAGATCTGGGATAGAGGGATGGAGATGGAAGGATGTAGGGTGGAGGGCTGTGGTCCCACTGGCACCCCCTCACGTGTGCATGTGCGGGGGCAGCATGCAGGTGTGACCCACGGGGTACGGTGGAGGGCAGCTCCCCGTGTGACCCCATTAGTGGGGACTGCTACTGCAAACGCTTCGTGGCTGGGCGCTCCTGCAGCCAGTGCGTGGTGAGTGCCCCAACCTCCCCCACACCTTGGCTGTGGGTCTGACTTTGCCCAACCCCATGGCAGCCCCTAGGGCTGGTTTGGCCCCACACCTGGCCTACATGTCCCCTCCTCACTGCAGCCCGAGTTTTGGGGTCTGAGCTACGACGTGGGGGGCTGCCGGCCCTGCGCCTGTGACTTCGGGGGAGCCTACAACAACCGGTGGGGACCAGCACAGCACCTGGAGGGGCATGGGTGGGGGTGAGAGTGGGAACAGGGCTGGGGGTCATCCATGGGGGGAGGGAGGGATGGGAACAAAGCTGGGGAGATATGGGGCCAGGATGGAGGGAGAAAGAGAGGGATCTATATCTCCAGAGATGGAGGGATAGGGACAGAGTTGGAAGTAGGGATGGATGAAGACAGACAGACAGAAGGACAGATGAATGGATGGGATGGTCACCCCCAGGTGCTCAATGGAGGATGGGGCATGTCCCTGCCGTCCCCACATTATGGGGCGGCAGTGTGACCAGGTGCAACCCGGCTTCTTCTGCGCCCCCCTTGACTACTACACCTATGAGGCCGAGCAGGCCACTGGCCATGGCCACAACCACCCCCAGCTCCCGGTGAGTCTCCTTGGGGGTCCCTGTGCTTGTGCATGGCTGTCACTGTGCACCATGCTCCATGCATAGCTGTCGCTGTGCTCTATGCATGGCTGTCACCCTGTCCTGCATGTGGCTGTCACCATGCCCTGTGCATGGCTGTCCTTGTGCACGGCTGTCCCTGTGCATGGCCACCGTCCCCTGACCCTGTCCCTGCAGGGTGCTATTCGGGAAGACGCGCCCCAGGACTGCCTGGAGTATGAGACCAGGGAGCTGGGGGGTCGGAAGGGACGCTCACAGCATCAGCGCAGCCTCTCCCGTGCCCCCCATCCCCCTGTCCCCTCGCGCCGCAGCCGCCAGCAGCCCCCCAAGGTGAGCCCTGGGATGGTGGGAGAGGGCACAGCGAGGCACTGCAGGACACAAGTGGCCAGGGGACAGAGCCAGGGCCAAACTGTGCCGGTGCTCTGCCCAGCTGGATGTGGAGGAGGTGGTGCGGGACAGTGCTGGGCGTATGGTGACGTGGACAGGCTTGGGGTTCGCCCGGGTGCGGGACGGGGCTGGCCTGACCTTCCGTGTGGACAATGTGCCCTACCCCATGGACTACGAGCTTCTTCTGCGCTACGAGCCCGAGGTGAGCATGGCCACAACCACGGCCACAGCATGTATGGCACAGCACAGCCCTGACACTGCCTTGCCTGTTGCCACAGTCAGCTGAGGACTGGGAGGCCGTGGTCAGTGTCAGTTCCCGGGTGCTGCCCACCAGCTCTCGCTGTGGGAACCTGCTGCCCTCCGAGCAGATGTACCGTGAGAGTCTGCCCCACAGCCAGAGGTGCAATGGGATGGGCTGGGTGGGCTGCGGATGGGGACAAGAAAGGTCCTTTCGCTGTCTCCATGGCCTGCTGTGCCCATGCCCCAACACCTGACTCTGTACAGGTACGTGCTGCTGTCCCGGCCCTTCTGCTTCGAGCCCAGCACCCCTTATGAGGTGACCATGAGGCTTCAGCGGGCTGGTGTCACCCAGCGCCACCCTGGTGCCTTCATCCTCATCGACTCGGTGAGGGGTGTCCCACTGCACCTTGTGCCTGGGGCTTGCTTGGCAGGGGTGGAATCATGGGCCAGGATGGGGAACCAGAGGCTGGAGTGGGAAGTGGACCCCCTCTGGGGATGTACGTGGGGTGGAGATGGGGATGAGATAGGATGAAATGGGATGGAGATGGAGATGGAGATAGAGATGGAGATGGGGATGGGGATGGGAACAGGAACGGGAACGGGAACGGGAACGGGAATGGGAATGGGGAAGGGGCAGTAGATGTTGATGGGCAAGGGGATATCAATGAGACTGAGGACTTATAGAGTTGGGGTTGGCGTAGGGATGTCAGCATGGAAGGGGATAAGGAAGCTTCTGGGGATGGCAATTTATATGGGAATATCAATGGGGTTGGGGATGTCAGTGGAGCTGGGGCTGTTGATGGAGCTGGGGTAGTTGACCCCAGCAGCATTGGGACTGTCCTGGATGGACATGGATCTATCCTAGTGGTAGGTCCAACAGTGGAGGCTGGCTATGCCCCCCAGCCCCCTCTCCTCTTCCCTTTCCACAGTTGGTGCTCCTGCCGCGGGTGTCGGAGTTGCCAGGCTTCCATGGAGCAGAGGCAGCAGCGCGCCAGGAGGAGCTGGAGCGGTACCAGTGCCTGGAGGTGTTTCGCATGGCCCCTCCTCATCCTCTGGCCCAGGCCTGTGCCCGACTGGTCTGCAGCATCTCAGCCCTGATGCATGGCGGGGCACTGCGTGAGTGGGGAGCCTGCGGGGATGGGACTGACGAGTGGGCAGAGGTGGAGCCCTGCCCGGGGCAGTGAGTCAGGAGATATGCCCGTGCCCGTGGCATGGTGGGCAGGAGAGCAGTGACAGGGTGTGGGCAGGTGTGGGCAGGTGCAGACAAGGCAGCCCTGGCCCCACACTGGTCCTGCTCCTGCAGCCTGCCAGTGCGACCCACAGGGCTCCCGCAGCAGTGAGTGCCAAGTACAGGGCGGGCAGTGCGAGTGCAAGCCCCAAGTCATCGGCCGACGCTGCGACCGCTGTGCTCCAGGCAGCTACGGCTTCGGGCCCCTGGGATGCAGCCGTGAGTACTGGGATCTTCATCTGCCTGGAATTGCTGTCTCTCCTGTCTGTCTGTCCAGCCACCAGCGCCCTGTTCACTGCCCCATTCACTTGTCTGTCTGTCCATCTGTCTGTGCATGTGTCAATCTCAGCTCTGCTGTCCTGCAGCCCACAGGTTCAGTCCCAGTTATCCATCCATCCATCCATCCATCCATCCATCCATCCATCCATCCATTCATCCATCCATCCATTCATCCATCCATCCATCCACATGAGCTCCCTGTGAGCATTGTGCTACCCTACACTCACTCATCTGTCTGTCCATTCATGTTCTTGTGTCCACATGAGCCCTTCTGTGCCACAGCCCATGGAGTGAGCATGTTCTGGGTGCTGGTCCCCTGCCTGTCTGTCTGCCTGTCTGTCTGTCCCTTGTCCCTGCATCCATGTGCCTGACCTGAGTTGTGCTGCCCTGCAGCCTGCACCTGCTCCCCAGAGGGCTCAGTGTCCCAGCTGTGCAACAAGGTGAGTGGGCAGTGCCCGTGCCAGCCCGGCACTGTGGGCCGGCAGTGTGACCAGTGCCAGCCTGGGCACTGGGGCTTCCCTGCCTGCCGGCCCTGCCAGTGCAATGGGCACGCCGAGGAGTGTGACCCCCAGACGGGCACTTGCCTGCACTGCCGTGACCACACGGACGGAAGGCACTGTGAGAGGTGAGCCTGGTCCGAGAGGAGGAGATGGCATGGCGTGGCGTGGTGTAGGATGGGATAGATACAATGGAATAGGATAGGATGGGATATGATGGTATGAGATGGTGTTGAGATGGGTTGGGAATGGTGGGATGGGTTGGAATGGGATGGCATGGATATGATGGGATGGAGTATAATAGGATGGGATGGCATGGTGTAGGATGGTATAGAAATAACAGGATNGGATGGGATGGGATGGGATGGGATGGGATGGATACAATTGGTTAGGATAGGGTAAGATACGATGGTATGGGATACGATGGAATGAGATGGGACAGTGGGATGGTATATGATGGATGGGAGGGACCCAATGGGTCTCCCCTTGTCCTTTCAGGTGCCAGGATGGTTACTATGGGAATCCTGTGCTGGGCTCAGGGCAGCAGTGCCGGCCCTGCCCCTGCCCTGGCTACCCTGGCACACGGCATTACCATGCAAGCGCCTGCCACACTGATGATGAGACCCACCACATCGTCTGCCTCTGCGCCCCAGGATACGCGGGTGAGGGGCAGAGTGGGCATAGTGCAGCAGGGACCCCCTGCACTGGGGTGAGGGACCCCAGCACCTACACCCCCCATCTCTGCAGGGCCCCGCTGTGACCGCTGCTCCCCTGGTTACTTTGGGGCTCCGGAGATGGAGGGGGGGATGTGCCGGCCCTGCCAGTGCAACAACAACATCGACGCCAGCGACCCGGAGGGCTGTGACCCCCACACGGGGCAGTGCCTGCGCTGCCTGTACCACACTGCCGGGCCACACTGTGCCCAGTGTCAGCCTGGCTACTACGGCAATGCCCTGCAGCGCAGCTGCCGGCGTGAGTGGGGCGGGGGGCTCTGCAGGGCTGGGGCTGCTTGGGGGTTTGGGATGGGGGGTCGAAGTGATGCAAGGGCTCAAGGTAGGGATGAGGTGTGGGGCTATGGTTGGGTGTGGGGTGATTAGGGTTGGGTTGGGTACAATTTTGGGGTGTTGGTGGGCTTGGGGCTGGGGTTCAGAGCCAGGAGAGGTTTGGGGCTGTTAAAAGGTTAATGGGGCTGTGCCTGGGGTGGGGGCTGGGCAGAGGACAGGGATCGTGGTTGGTGGGTGTGTTGGGATCAGGGGTGTTGGGGCTGTGCAGGGGTTTGAGGCCAAGCAGACTGGCGGTACTGGGGTCAGGCAGATTTGGGGTGCTGAGGCCAGCAGCACACTGCCTGGGCAGGGAGTATGGGCTGAGCCCCACCTGGCCATCTACCCTCCTGCAGGCTGTGGCTGCGATCCACGGGGTACACTGGCCTCTCACTGCACCGATGGCACCTGTGCTTGTGACCGTGGCACAGGAGCCTGTGCCTGCCGGCCCAACGTTGTGGGCAAGAACTGTGATCGCTGCGCACGCCATTTCTGGAGCCTGGGAGGACCAAGGGGCTGTAAGCCCTGTGGCTGCCACCCCACACATGCCCTGCACCCTGCCTGTGACACAGTGAGTCCCCTGGCACCCTGCTATGGCTCCATTGCCCTCCTGGGGCCCAGTGAGCTGCACAGTGAGCATGGCCCTCTTGCTGCAGGTGACAGGGCAGTGCCAGTGCCGGCCTGGCTTTGGGGGCCGTGTCTGTTCCCAGTGCCAGGAGCACCACTGGGGAGACCCTGAGCAGGAGTGCCGAGGTGGGAGCACATCCCAGGGACTGGGGGAGCAGAGGCTCTGGGGATGTGGGGTGTGGGGGGACTCTGGGTGCATGGTGAGACTCTAGGGACATGGGAGCCCTGGGGACATGGTGGGAGGCTCTGAACATGGGACACTAAGGAGACAGTGGGATTCTGGGGATACAAAGCACTCGGGAGATCTTGGGAACGTGGTGGGACACTGCAGGCATGGAGGACCTTGGGGAAACAGTGGCATGCTGGGGACATGGTGGAAGCTTGAGGACGTAGTGTTTCTCTGGGGACATGCAGGACTCAGGGGACCCAGAGTACTTGATGGACCTGTGGGACATAGAAGATGCTGGGGATAGGTTGAATTCTGGAGACACAGGGGAATATGGTGGGATGCTGGGACATGGTGTCAGTCTGGGGGCATGGGGCTCCATGGAAGGCTGGGATACACCACCAACTGTCTCTGCAGCCTGTGAATGTGAGCCGCTGGGTGCTGAGAGCCCACAGTGCAAGCAGGACAATGGGCAGTGCCAGTGCCGGCTGGGATTCGGGGGGCTGCGCTGTGACCGCTGCCAGCGGGGCTACCAGGAGCCCTTTCCCCACTGCTCGCCCTGCCACCCTTGCTTTGGGCGCTGGGACCAGGCCATGGGCAGCCTGCGGGACAGGCTGCAGCACCTTGGGGCACAGGTGCAGGCACTGAGGGAGGGGGAGTCTGCACTCCCACTCAGCCCCCGTCGCCTGCGGGAGCTGGAGGAGGCTCTGGGGCGTGTGGAACGGCTGCTGGGAGAAGGAGACAGCCCTGGTGGTCCCCTCCTCGATGGACTGCCTAGGCAGCTGGGTGGCACCAGGCAAGTGTGCATGTAGGGCTGGGGTGGAGGGGCCCCCTCTTGTCAGCCTTGAAAGTTTGAAGCTCCCCTCCCTACCCAAAGGATGGAGCTGGACAACTTCTGGAAGCATCTCCAAGAGTTAGAGCAACATCTAGACCAGCTGGCACGGACGGATATGCAGCACCATGACCAGCTAGCTGAGCTGAGCCACAAGCTGGGAGGTCTCAACCGAACCACCTCCCACCTTCAAATTCTCCTTGGCACTGTAGCGGCAGCCGGATTCAGTGGTAAGAGCGTCCAGCAAGGTTTGGGTTTGGTGGCAGCTATCCTGGCCAAACCTTGACACCTGTACCTGCAGAGTCTTACCACAGCATCCTGGCATCTGTGGAGGCCTCGAGGCAGGCGGAGGTGGTGGCCAACGGCACAGCTGGCGAGCTAAGGAGGGCACAGATGACGCGGCGGGCGACTGAGCGGGTGCTACGGCAGCGGGGTGATACTTTCCGCCGTGGCACGGCTGCAGCCCGCAAGTCCTTGCGGGAGGCACAAAAACGAGTGATGGGACTCAACATTGCTAGGATCAATGAGAAGGTGAGAGCACGACTGGCAGAGGTGGTGCGGGGGTCACCCCCCATGTAGTGTTGAGCTGCCATTTCCACCACTGGCATCATCACAGATTTGTGGGGCACCTGGAGACCAGAGCTGCAACCACGCGCCTTGTGGAGGAGCCTTGTGCCGGGACAGCGCAGGGGCAAGGCGTTGCGGTGCCACTGGGTGTGCAGGGGCATTGCCTATCTCAGCTCGAGCCCTGAGCAGTGCCCTTAATGCCTCGCAGCAGCTGGAGGTGGCATTAGGGCAGCTGGGTGTTGTGGTACAGAAGGTAGGAGTGGTTGCTCCATGGCACTTTCTGGGGTCTCCTTCTGTCCCCTTTGCATGTCCTGTTTGTGCCCTTTCCATGCCACTTTGCATGACCCCCTTCTATGTCCTGTTTTCTCCCTTTCCATGTCCCCAAGCATGTCAGCTCTGTATGTCTCAGGTCCCTTGTACCATCTGCGTGCATGCCCCCTTGGGCTTGTACCCTGTGTCCCCTTGCACCTGCTTGCATGCTCCTTTGCAGGCCCCCATCTTGTTGCTTCATACCCCCTGCTCTCCCCAAATGCCCCCTCCCGGGGCTGCCCTGTGCTGCCTGCCCAGCCAGGTGCTCCTCAGATGCAGGAGGTGCAGGAGCTGGCACGGGGGGCACGGAGCTGGGCAGAGGAGGCGCTGGGGCGCTCTCAGGCCGCCCGCAGCCGTGCAGAGAAGGCAACAGCCCAGCTGCGAGACTTCATCCACCGAATCAAGGCTTTCCTGGCAGGTAGTACTAGCACTGGGTGGGCACATGGGCATGGCAGGACTCAGTGAGCCCACCCTGAGTCCACCCTGCTCCCCTGTCCCTGCAGAGGAGGGAGCTGACCCGGGCAGCATTGAGCTGGTGGCCCGACAAGTGCTGAACATCTCCCTGCCCAGCAGCCCCAGACAGATCCAGGAGCTGCTGTGGGAGATGCAAGAGAGCATTGGCCAGCTAGAGGGGGTGGATGCCGTTCTCAACAGCACAGCAGAGGGGCTGGCTGTGGCACGGGATCTGCTGGCACAGGGACAGGAAGCCAGGCAAGTGGTGGGGGCATGCTGGGGCAGGCAGGGGATAGGGTCAGTCCCCCTGCACTGGCAGGGGCTGGAGCTGCCTGTGCTGCTGCAGGGAGCGAGCAGAAAGCATAAAGGATGAGCTGGCGGGGACACAGCAGGCACTGGAGGTGGCACGGACACAGGCGATGACAGCAGGGAGCACACTGCAGAGCGCCAGGGATGCCATCCGGGTGGCTGAGAACAGAGCCAGGGAGGTGAGGGGCATGGGCTGGGGGAGTGGAGCTGGTACCGCTGGGAGTAATGGGATCAGTGCTGTGGAGAGCAAGACCAATGCCTTGGGTACATTATGGGTAGGAAGGCTGTTGCTGGGGAAATGTGGATGGTACAGGGCAGATGCCAGCTCAGTGGGGCTGCCACCATGGGCATGGTGGTTGCTGTGCCTGCTGCAGCCGGTGTCCATACCTGCCAGGCGGAGCGCAAGCTGCAGGTGCTGGACAGGAAAGAGTTGCAGGCGCAGAGGCGGCTACAGGAACTGGCACAGCGCATCACCTCCCTGCAGGAGCGTGGCCAAGATGCTCACCACATGGCCCAGCAAGCCAAGGATGGGGCACAGCGTGCCACCACCACCTCGGGGACACTTAGCCAGGTGAGCTCTATCCCTGCCTGGTTATGCATGGCACCAAGCAGGTACTGGGTGCTGGGGGTGCTCAGCCTCACCAAGCCCTTGTGCCACCAGGACCTGGCACAGGTAACACAGCGTTATGTGGTGCTAAAGAACCAAGTGGGCATGCTGGACAGGGTGTCTGGTGGGGCCCTGCAGCGTGTGTCACAGCTGACGGCAGAGGCCCAAGACCTCCTGGATAAGGCCAGCAACAGCAAGAGGAAGCTGGAAGGTGAGGGGGAGCACATGGTGGGGTACATTTCCTGCTACTTCCCCATACATCTCCCTGTGTTCCCCTGGGCCCATCCCACTGGGTGTCCCCAGGGGGATACACGACATGGTGGGAGGCTGCATTGTGACCATGTTGCCTGTCCTGCAGACCTCGAGCAGCGCTTTGGGGCCAATGAACGGGCGATGGCGGAAAAGGTGACACGACTGCAGGCTTTGGAGCAGCAGGTCACTGGGCTGTTGCAGGAGATCCGGGAGAGGGCCAATGCTTACGCCACCTGCTAGGGACCACCGGCGGGGCCGGGGGCCGGTCCTGCCGCGCCGCCCCGCAGATCCCTGAGCCCGGGGGTCCCGTCCACTCTGCAGGTGCCTTTAGTGCGGGCGCTCCTGCAAATAAAGCCCTAAACTGTGTGTGCTTGTGTCCGATGTGAGTGCCTCCCCTAGCTAGCTCCTGCTTCCTCCCGCCTGTCTCGGCGGGCCCGCTCCCCGCTCCAGCCGGGATCCGCCCCGAGCTTTCCGCGCAGCCCCGAGCGGTGCTACGCCTGCCGCCCAGTTCGGAGGGGCCGGGAGGGACTGGGACGGGGACGGGGAAGCGACCGGGAACGGGAAGGGGAAAGGGAACCGGTGGGACGGGACGGGACGGGATCAGCGGGCACCTGCCGAGCGCCCTCTTTGCGCGCCCTTTGCGCCCCTTTCCGTCCCGTCTCGCCCCGTCGCGCCCCGCGATGCGGAGCCCGGCGAAGCGGAGCCCCGCCGCCCTCCNCCCCCCCGTGCCCCGCAGCGCCCTCAGCCACCCGCCGCTCCGCAGGGCTGGGGGTGGCCCTGGCCCCCGATTCCCCCCAGGGCTGTGCCCGTGGCAGCTGCTACCCGGCCACGGGGGACTTGCTGGTGGGGCGAGCAGCCCGCCTAAGTGCCACTTCCACCTGCGGGCTGCGCCGGCCCCAGCCCTACTGCATCGTCAGCCACCTCCAGGTGAGCGGGACGGGGCCCGGGGGCACCGGACGAGGATGGGGGGCACGGGACAGGGTTGGGAACACACATCATTGAGCCTCCCAACTCTCAGGAGGAGAAAAAGTGCTTCATCTGCGACTCGCGGCGGCCCTACGATACCCGCACCAACACCAACAGCCACCGCATCGAGAACGTGGTCACCAGCTTTGCCCCCCGCCCCAAGAAAGCCTGGTGGCAGTCGGAGAACGGTGAGTAGTGGGTGGGGGTGGTGGGGCATCCTGTCCTGTCCCGAGGGGCTCTCCTTCCCTTCCTCCCACACTGAGGAAGTGTGACTCAGCCTGTGGCCGTGGCCGCGCCCGTGGACCACTGCCGGCTGGGGGGGACGAGCCCCCGGGACCTGTGAGTGGGTGCTTCCACTTGTCACACTTGTCATCCCCAGGTGTGGAGCATGTCAGCATCCAGCTGGACCTAGAGGCCGAATTCCACTTTACCCACCTCATCATGACCTTCAAGGTGGGTCCCAGCGTGTGGATACCCAGGCTGGGACAGGACAGGATGGAACATGCCCTCAGGGACTGTGGGGCTAACCTCTGTCCCACCTGGGTGTCTTGCAGACCTTCCGCCCTGCGGCCATGCTGGTGGAGCGCTCAGCTGACTTTGGGCGCACCTGGAAGGTGTATCGCTACTTCGCCTACGACTGCACTGCCTCTTTTCCCCACGTCCCTCATGGGCCCCCACGCCACATTGATGACGTCGTCTGCGAGTCCCGCTACTCTGACATCGAGCCCTCCACTGAGGGGGAGGTGAGGCCCTAGTAGCATCCCAGGAGGGTCAGGGGATGCCCTGCACTGCTCTCATCACCTTGCTGTTTCTCCCAGGTCATCTACCGGGTGCTGGACCCTGCCATCCCCATTCGGGACCCCTACAGCCCTGCCATCCAAAGTGAGTTGCCAGCCATCTGGGCTCCTGCTTGGCTGCTCTATTTTGGGTGTAGCTATTTTGGCTGCTCTCTCCCTGCTCTGGGCCCTACACTGGGGGGTGATGGGGTCAGAACCCAATCCAGCCTGTGGGGTCTTGGGCCCCTCCTGCACCCTGCCCTGTGAGAGCAGCTACAGGTCAGGCCGCATTGGGTTAATGGGAGGGGTTTGGCTGTGCCACGCCTGAGCCCAACACCAGCAGTGGTTCAAGATGGGGAGTCAAGCTGGACACAGGACACAGTGGGTTAATCACCCAAGGCTAAATTTAGACTGGGAGCAGGAGGAGAGGAATCTGCAGGGAAGGGCTGCTGGGAAGCTGCAGTTCTGGGAAAGCCGTCCTGTCCTCCCAGGTCCCCCAGGCTGCGCCCACCAAGCACAGCCATCTCCTGGGCACAGCCCCCAGCCGTGAATGCCTCAAGACGTGTAAAGGTGCTGTGTCAAGGGTGTTGTTCTGCAGAGGTGGGGTCCCAGCCTGCCTCTACTGTGGGGGTGCAGAACCCAGCCCACACACAGCCTGACTGTGCACAGCCATGTTCAGCTCAGAGGAGCTGAACCCTCACAGCTACGTACAGCCCAGTCCGGCCATGTGCAACCATGCGAGCCAAACCATACACAGGCCTGGGCCAATACTGTATGATACAGAAAACCACAACAGCCCAGCCTGATAGTGTGCAGCACTGCATGGGTGCCCCATGCGGTGCGCATCCCATCCCAGCCATGCCCAGCAAAGCGGAGCCATGCCCAGCTCCTGTGAACCACTCACACAGCCTCCTGTGCAATGCACAGCCCAGCCCAACTGTGCCCGGCAGAGGTGAGCTGTGCACAGACATGCCTGGCCACCCTGTGCCAACATGGGTCTCTCCCTGCCCTAGACCTGCTGCGTGTCACCAACCTGCGTGTGAACCTCACCAAGCTACACACGCTGGGGGACAACCTGCTGGACTCACGGCGGGAGATCCAGGAGAAGTACTACTACGCGCTCTATGAGCTGGTGATGCGCGGGAACTGCTTCTGCTATGGGCACGCTTCCGAGTGCGCCCCACTCAGTGGGGCCCCCGCCACCACTGATGGCATGGTAGGGTGAGCCAGGCCTGTGTACCGTGCTGGAGCTGGGTAGCTGTGCTGCCTAGTCCCGCAGCCCCTTACTGTGGCATCCTGGCAGGTGCACGGGCGCTGTGTCTGCAAACACCACACACAGGGCCTGAACTGTGAGCGCTGTGAGGACTTCTACCAAGACCTGCCCTGGCGCCCGGCCGAGGGCTCCAGCACCAACGCCTGTCGCCGTGAGTGCCTCTGCTGGCACCAGCTCCTGGCACAGCCATCCCGGTGCCAGAGCTGTCAGGCTGTGCTGAGCCGTGCCAGGGGTTTTGGGGTGCTGCACAGTGGGATGTGGTTTGGTGGTGACTGGCATCATGCAGACTGGCTGGAAGTGTTTGGGGTGCTGCAGGCTGTACTTTGGGGAGGTTTGGGTTTGTGGTGCTGCATATCAGAGTAAGGAGAGTCCGGGCAGAGGAGGTTTGGCACTTGGGGTGCTGCCTGCCAGGTGTGAGCTGTGGTGCTGCATGCCGTGTCCTGGTGCTGTCCCTGCAGGCTGTGACTGCAACGAGCACTCGCAGCGGTGCCACTTTGACATGGCCGTGTTCCTGGCCACGGGGAACACCAGTGGGGCTGTGTGTGACGGCTGCCAGCACAACACCATGGGCCGTCGCTGCCACCTCTGCAAGCCCTTTTACTACAAGGACCCCACCAAGGACCTGCGGGACCCCGCAGTGTGCCGAGGTCAGTGTGGGATGGGCTGTGCCGGGTGGTGCTTTGGTGGTCATGGTGCTGACCCTGCCTGTGTCTCCAGCCTGCAACTGTGACCCCGAGGGTTCTCTGGATGGTGGGCTGTGCGACAGTGCTGATGATCCAGCCAGGGGCCTGATTGCAGGGCAGTGCCGCTGCAAGGAGTACGTGGCTGGTGCCCGCTGCGACCGCTGCAAACCCGGCTTCTTCGGCCTCAGCACTGAAAACCCACAGGGCTGCCAGCGTAGGTACCGGGGTGGCACCTGCTGGGGTCAGGCATGTGGTTTGGCATTGCTGGAAGCTGCTGGCTCTCCCTGCAGGGTGCCAGTGTGACCCCCGTGGCACGGTGGCTGTTGGCAGCCGGTGTGACCCTATCAGTGGGGAGTGCTTCTGCAAGCGGCTGGTGACTGGGCGCAGCTGCAGCCAGTGCCTGGTGAGTGGGGCTGTGCCATGGCCCATGCACAGTGGGCAGGACTATAACACACAGATGGCTGCTCTCTAATATGTCCCTTGCCCTATGCAGCCTGAGCACTGGGGACTGAGCCATGACCTCCCGGGCTGCCGGCCCTGTGACTGCGATGTGGGAGGTGCTCACAACAACCTGTGAGTCTTTTGTGGGGATGCAGAGGGCAAGGAGCACCCCTGCTGGCATCAGGACTGATGGTGCTGTTGGGGTACCAGGTGTGCCATGGGGACAGGCCAGTGCCAGTGCCGCAGCCATGTGATAGGACGACAGTGTGAACAGGTGGAGCCCGGTTTCTACCGCATCAACCTGGATCATTACACCTATGAGGCAGAGGATGCACGGCTGCATCAGGTAAGGAATGAAGGTGTCCCTGGGGAGGGCATCAGGCAAAGCAGGGCAGTGGGTGCCCCTTTGCAGGGTCCCCAAACCAGCAGGCAGTGATCTGCCTCCCTATCCAGGGCAGAGCAGTGCCTGCTGGCCGAGGTGATTTTTAGGGTTCCATCTCACAACACCTGCTTGAACCAGGGCTCAGTGGTGGAGCGTGAGCCCCCCCCAGACCGTCCAGCTTCCTGGACAGGGACAGGCTTTGCTCGCGTGTTGGAAGGCGGCTGGGTGGAGTTTCACGTGAGTGACGTGCCTTTCTCCACTGAGTATGATGTGGTCATCCGCTATGAGCTCCAGGTGAGCACCAGATTGTGAAGCCAGCAGTGTGATGTATTGCCAGATTGGGAGGTAGTGGTGGGGAGTTCCAGATGGTGAGGCTTTTTGACGCTGCCCCTTCTCTGCCGCCAGCACCCAGAAGCCTGGCAGGAGGTGGGGCTGAAGGTGCTGCGCCCCAGTCCTGTCTCCACCAGCAGCCCTTGTGGAAACACCATCCCTGCTGACGACCAGCTCTCTACCAGCCTCCCCTCTGGTGCCAGGTAAGCACCTCAGTAGGGTTGGGCTGTGCTGGGGCTCACTGGAGGCACGTGGCTGCCCTTGCTCTGCTTTGCCCCCATT
This sequence comes from Vireo altiloquus, assembly GCA_013396875.1. Taxonomy (NCBI): domain Eukaryota; kingdom Metazoa; phylum Chordata; class Aves; order Passeriformes; family Vireonidae; genus Vireo; species Vireo altiloquus. The sequence goes on along the minus strand of VZRF01001172.1, from coordinate 26,898 downwards.
CAGGTACGTGGTGCTGTCCCAGCCCATCTGTCTGGAGCAGGGTATCTCCTACACCCTCCGCCTGGAGTTGGGTTGTGCTGCTGCTCAGCAGGATCCCACTGCCAGTGTGCTCATCGATTCGGTGAGGGGCAGACGGGTAGTGGGATGGGGGACAGCAATCCTTCAGGGGGATAGGATGCAGCCATAGGGAACACAGGGAGACAGGGACATAACACCCCACTGACTTCACCCTGCAGCTGGTGCTCCTGCCCCGTTACTCCTCACTGGAGATGTTCATCGCGGGTGACCCCAGCTCTATGGAGCGCCGGGAGACCTTTGAACGGTACCACTGTGCCCAGCCCTTCCACACTGCAGGGCCCTCACCCATAGCTGAGCCCTGCTCCAGCCTCCTGCACAGCCTCTCAGCCATCCTGCATGACGGGGCGCTGCGTGAGTACAGCCCCACACCCTGTCCCACACCCTGTCCCACACCCGCTGACACTGACCCTGCTCTCTGCCTGCAGCCTGCCTCTGCGATCCCCAGGGCTCGCTCAGTGCCGAGTGCCAGCCCCAGGGCGGGCAGTGCCAGTGCAAACCCAATGTCATGGGACGGCGCTGTCACCGCTGTTCCCCGGGAACCTTCGGCTTTGGGCCCGGCGGGTGCCGACGTGAGTGCCAGTGAGAGAAGAGCCTGGGGACCCCAAGGCTGGGGGCGTGGGGAAGGGATGCCCTCTACAGCCTGGGGGCAGACGGTGCGTGTACTGTGCTTTCCAGCATGCCAGTGCAGCCGTGAGGGTTCAGTGAGCACCATCTGCGACAGCACCACAGGGCAGTGTCCGTGCCGTGAGGGCACCCATGGCCCACGCTGTGACCGCTGCCAGCCTGGCCACTGGGGCTTCCCTGTCTGCCGGCCCTGCCAGTGCAATGGGCATGCTGAGAATTGCAACCCTCGGACAGGCAGCTGCCTGCGCTGCCGTGACCACACAGATGGTGAAAGGTGCCAGAGGTAGGTGGAATATGTGCCCAGACTGGGGCGGGGTGCTGCCAGCAGCCCCAGCTCCTGCTGACATCCTGCCTGCAGGTGCGCGGCTGGACACTTTGGGAACCCAGCGCTGGGCTCTGGGCAGCACTGCCGGCCCTGCCCCTGTCCTGAGGGGCCCAGCACCCCCCGCCACTTCGCTGCCTCCTGCTACCAAGACAGCCGCTCTCAACAGGTTGTCTGCCACTGCAGCCCTGGGTACACAGGTGGGTACCTGCCACAGCACACTCAGTGCCCTCCAGGGTGCCCTGTCCCCAGGCACTGCCCAGCACTCTGTGTCAGCAGGTTCCCGCTGTGATGAGTGTGCCCCTGGGTACTATGGGGACCCTCTGCAGGGTGGGCGCTGCCTGCCCTGCCAGTGCCACAATAACATCGATGTGACGGACCCGGAGGCGTGTGACCGGCGCACAGGGCAGTGCCTGCGCTGCCTCTACAACACAGCAGGGCCCCACTGTGCCGAGTGCCAACCTGGCTTCTATGGAGATGCCACACGACACAGCTGCAGGCGTGAGTACCCACTGACATGCTGAGACAGACTTGCCTCCAGGGCCCGACACGTCCTTGGGGACCATGTGCACCCATGCCCCTGCTTGTGCACAGCGCTGTGGAGTCCCTGCAGCCCTGCCCTGGAACAAGGTTGTCTCCTCTGCCCAGGCCCAGCACTGTGGCCTGATCCCTGTCCCCATGTCCAACTTTTTCCATCCCATCTACATGCTTTTCTCATGTCATGTCCATTTCTGTCCCCATTGCCATCCCATCCCCACTGCCATCCATCTGTCCCCATCCTGTCCTTATTCCAGCTCTGTCCTGATCCTGGTCTGATCTCCATCCCATCCCCACCAGCAGTCCTCATGCTGCTCCCATTCCACCTCCATCCAGTCCCCACCCCATCGTTGCCCAGTCTCTGTCTCCATCCTGCCTCCACCCTCATCCATCATCATCCCACTCCTGCTCTGTCCCCATCAGAGCTTCCATCCCACCTGCATCCCAATCTCATCCCCATCCCTGTTCTCATTCCCTCATCTTTATCTCTGCTCAGTACCTCTTGGTTCCAGGTTGCTCCTGCAACCCCCTGGGCACTGACGCCAGCACCTGTGGGCCGCAGCAGTGCCACTGTGACAGGCACAGCGGGCAGTGCCACTGCCTGCCCCATGTGGAGGGCCAGAGCTGTGACCGCTGCAGCCCCAACTTCTGGAACCTGGCCAGTGGGCAGGGCTGCCAGCCTTGCGCCTGCCACCCTCAGCACTCCCTGACACCCACCTGCAACCAGGTGAGACACGACAGTGACCGGGGCTGAGGGGATGGGATGGGGCTGGCGGTGTGCTGCAGCAGTGCCAGCCTCGGCCATGCCATGTCTGTCAGTTTACAGGGCAGTGCTCCTGCCGGCCTGGCTTTGGGGGCCGGACTTGCACCGACTGCCAGGAGCACCACTGGGGTGACCCGCGGCAGCAGTGCCGAGGTGAGAGCTGGTGCCAGCAGGGGGACCACAGTGGGCCTTGTGGTGCCCTGACACTACTCTCCCTGCAGCTTGTGACTGTGACCCCCGTGGCATAGCCAGTGCCCAATGCCACCGCAGCAGCGGCCACTGCGACTGCCGGCCTGGCATCTCTGGAGTCCGCTGTGACCAGTGTGCCCGGGGCTTTGCTGGTACCTTCCCTGACTGCCAGCCCTGCCACCCCTGCTTCGGGGACTGGGACCGTGTGGTGCAGGATCTGGCCGCCCGCACCCGAGCACTGGCACAGCGGGCCAGCCTCCTGCAGCACACCGGGGCTGCTGGTGCCTTTGAGGGCACCTTCCAGCGGCTGGAAGAGAACCTGGCCACTGTACGTGATGTGGTGGCCACCCGCAATGCCACTGTTGCTACTGCTACCCACTTGACACACGCCATGGAAGGGCTGCGGTGAGCACCTGGCACAGGGCACGGCTCCCGGGGTAGCCCTGAGGGCGGCTTTTCACCTCCTTCCCTTGCAGGCGGCAGATCGAGGAGGCAACTGAGAGGCTGACACGGGTGGAAGGGGAGCTGACGGCTGCTCAGGATGCCAACTTCAATGCCAGCCATGTGCTGAACACAGTGGACCGGGGTGCCCGCGCCTTTAACCACAGCCTGCAGGACTTGGAACAGCGTCTGCATGCCCTCAAGACCTCCAACTTCCTTGGTGAGCCACACCACAGAGCCAGGCCAGGGTGTTGAGGCCACAGCCAGGGGTCTGACAGTGTCCCTGCCCCCCCCAGGAGCTTATGACAGTATTCGCCAGTCCTATGGGGAGTCGTGGGAGGCTGAGCGCCGGGCAGACGCCTCCACCCGTGCCGTGCCCAGCCCTATCAGCATCTCGGCAGCCACCCGTCACCGCACTGAGCAGCTCCTGGCCAGCCAGCGGGATGACTTCAATCGCCACAATGCAGCCAGCCGGCGGGCACTGATGGACCTGGCAGCAAGAGCACAGGCGCTGAGCCTGCACCCGCTCAACGAGAAGGTGGGACATAGGGAGGGGACTGGGGGAGTGGTACCCAGGGCTGCCCTGATCCCATGCTGCCTTGTAGGTCTGTGGTGTAACAGGTGATGTGCCCTGTGCTGAGAGCCCTTGTGGGGGTGCCGGGTGCCGGGATGAGGATGGGGGACGACGCTGTGGTGGTCTGAGTTGTGGTGGAGCCGCGTCCAAGGCTGACAGTGCCCTGGACCGGGCACGCCATGCCCAGGAGGAGCTGCGTCAGGCTGCCAGCGACATGGCTCAGCTCTCCCACAAGGTGTGTGGCACAAGTGCAAACTGGTGGCACAGCCACGCTCTGCAGCCCTTGGGGCTGGCACTGAGGGTTTCTGCCCATGCTCAGGTGGCAGAGGCCAAGGGGAAGGCAGACGAGGCCCGGTTGCGAGCGCAGGCAGCCCTGGACAAGGCGAACCAGACCAGGGCCCGTGTGGAGAGCTCCAACAAGGAGCTGAGGGAGCTAATCAGCAATGTCAAGGCTTTCCTGAGTCGTGAGTGCTGGCATGCCAGGAGGGCTCACCACCCCTGCCCAGCGCTTTGTGGCTCTGCACCTGCACCACACTGCACTGACCCTGCCCTGTGCCACACTGCGTTGTCCTGACGCTGCATGTGGGCCATGCCACCCCTGCCCCATGCTGCATTGCATGGTCCCTGCCCTGCCCCAACCATCTTGTGTCCTCCAACCATCTCTGGCCCCTGTCCCATGTTCCACTCTGCCCTTTGGTCTGCCTGCTTCCTCCACCTCGGCATGCTGTAGGGAACACACTCACTGCTTCCACCTGCAGAGGAGGGGGCTGACCCTGAGAGCATCGAGGTGGTAGCCAGCCGGGTACTGGAGCTGTCACTCCCCGCTGCACCGGACCAGATCTACCACCTGGCCGAGGAGATCAAGACACGGGTGCGCAGCCTGGCCAGCGTGGATGCCATCCTGGAGCAGACGGCTGGTGATGTGCGTCAGGCTGGGCAGCTGCTGCAGGATGCCCAGCGGGCCAGGTGAGCCCAGAGATGTGAAGATGCAATCTCTCCAGGGACCCCCAGCCCAGGCTGTGCTCAGGCCTTGCTGTCTGGCTGCAGGTCACGGGCAGAGGGAGTGCGGGGCACAGCCGAGGCAGTGCGGCAGGCGCTGGAGGAGGCACGGCGAGCCCAGGGCATGGCCGAGCAGTCACTGCAGCAAGCTGCCAGTGACATCCAGCATAGTGAGAGAGCCCTTAACACGGTAAGAGCCCCATCCCTATGATAGTGGGAATCCATCCCCACCATGTGGTTAGTGCGACCACACTAAATCCCCATGCCACTCACTGATCCCCAGATGCAGACCCAGACAGGAAGTGCGGAGCAGCAGCTGGCGGGTGCCATGGAGCAGATTGGGCTCCTGGACAGGCAGACTGATGCCCTGAAGGTGAAACGCGCCAACAACAGCCTGGCAGCCACACGTGCCCAGGAGGCAGCCAGCACTGCACGGGACCGAGCTGGAGAGGCCAAGCAGGTGGGTGACAAGGGGGCACTAGTGTGGCAGCCAGGGGTCCCCCGAGGATTCCGCTGACCAGCTCCACTGCCCAGCAGGTGCTGGAGGGACCACTTCGAGACCGGTACCGGACAGCACAAGAGCTGGTGGAGCACCGGGCACAGGGCACGCGGCAGGCGGGTAGCCGGGCACAGCAGTTGCGAGAGGAGGCTGCAGGGCTGCTGCAGGACGCCCAGGACAAGCTGCAGCGGCTGCGAGGTGAGGCCAGCGGGGGGATACTAGGGCGGTGGTGGGGGCAGTGGTGGGGGGCCAGGCTGACTCATGTTCCCCTTGTCCTTGTAGTGCTGGAGGAGGAGTACGAGCGGAACGAGCGGGTGCTGGACGCCAAAGCAGCCCAGCTGGGTGGACTGGAGGCCAGAATGAGGGAGGTGCTGGCCATCATCAACCAGCAGATTCAGATCTACAACACCTGCCAGTGATCCCCCGGACCCCCCAGGAGCACCCAGCCTCCTGCCGCCCAGCCTCCACCTGCCCCCGCAGCGGTGGGTGGGGTGGGGGCTGCAGGGTACCCCCCTGTGTGAATAAAGTTACAGAGCAAGACCTCCTCACCTCCGCCCCGTGCCGTGGGCCCGTCTGCCCCGGGGGCCCACAGCGGTTTCCCCCAGCGTGGGAGCTGGCCGCCTCCGGGTGTAGGCCACAGCGGGGCTTGGGGTCGGGCGGTGGGGCCGGGAATCGGCAGCAGGGCTCCCCACAGACCAGCCCGGCACTGCCACGGATCAAAGCCGGGTCCCCCACGGGACAGAGGCGGAACCCCCGCGGACAGGACCGCGACACCCACACTGCCCCCGCTCCCGTTGCCGCGGGAACGCGCCGGCCCCACCCCCGTTCCCGTGTCACGTGATGCACACC